>SCHK01065652.1:6019-16414 GCA_004124795.1 Poropuntius huangchuchieni
ATAGATTAAGAAACAAACTCATCTACATCTTGGATGTCCTAAGGGTGAGTACATTTTCAGCAAGTTTTCATTTTTGTGTGAACTATTCCTTTAATACTCTGTGTAAGTTCTGATTATTTTTTAATTCATTGTCCATAGACTAAAAGAAAAGTTGAAATTAAAGTTTGCAAATGTTGAAGTTGTGGATGCAATAAAGATTTGATCTCTAATCTATAATCACTTTCACTCTAATTCTGGGAAACAACAGAGCATTTTCTGCATGCAAAACAGATTTCAAAAAGTAAAATCAGTTGATTTCTTGTTAGTTGGAATAATCTGCATACTAGAGACAACATTTAACATGTAACATATTAATTGTATGTCCTCCCACAAGAGTAGTCTGCAATGCAAACTTGCACTGATCTAAAAAGGTCAGCAAAGGTCTTTGTAGACATTCTTGCTTTTCTACCCATCTTCTGTGAAAGACAGAGATTACAATGATTCATCAATGTCACGGATTCCCTCCTCCAGACTTCACATCCCATGGTATCCGTACCGATATCTAGCCTGCTACTGCATCGCACTCCCCTTTCCCCGGAGATGGACATCATCTCCCCATTTCCTCTCTGAGACCTCTGCGAATCGATGGAAAATTAATTTACAGGCATCAGTAGAGAGATGACACGCTAGAAAGTTCTTTACCTCACGCTGACAGCCCGCTTTGTCTAAACACAACAAGTTATGTTTGGGTTAGCTGAAGGCGGGTCCATCAGTACGAGTGGCCGTCAGTAATGCACTGATTTATCTGTTCTGACCCGCCCACTTGCTCTGCACCTGCACGTGAGCGAGTTTTCCAACGTGCGCTATATGAAAAGAAAAACATGTTATTTAGGCTAATTTTTCACTCTTCTAATGCATTACATAGGCAACTTACACAGATAAATTTGGTTGTCAGTTCAGCTTTAGTCAACTTTATGTATTCTGTACACACACAATTCAGTAATTTACAGGATGACAACCGCATTGTACAATTGAATCAACTCCCAAAAAATTCAGGCAACCATGTTACAAAAATTTGATTCAGTACATGGAACCAATCTGGTGTACATTTCCCAAAAACAACTATGGTTGCAAGTTCCATCATTACCAATAGAGTTCATTGAAACTAATGACCATAGTTAATGATGCTTTTGGAAAACGCACCCCTGAACGATTAGTTGTTAATGATGTACCTAAATGCCAGAATTGCAATGCAAGAAATCGCAGAGAACAAGGTAATTCTTGACTCGTTAGACTTGCCATATCTTGCTATACAAAACCCAGCAAATGAGAACAAGCCCATAATGAACTTAAATCCAAACGCGTTGTCTTCGAAATAAGCCACATACCTAAATATTGCAACATGCACCTGTCTACTTATTAATTCCGTAAAATGGATCGCTTTATGAGCTGAGCCCAATCAACAAGCCCAAAGATCATTAATAGGAGGACATAAGTGGACATATTCTGTGAAGCACCCTAACAAACATTAGCAAAACATGAGAGTTCTATTGACGATAGTTTGCTTTAAATCACCAAATGTAGTGACAGGAAAAGACAGCAAAATGTTGCTATGATTACAAAGGTGTCAGTCACAAACAAAACACATTTACAAAAATAGTTAATAGTAAAAAATAGTTGCATGTTTAAATGTGTATCACAGCTGTGTGTCTTTCTTTTGTATGCGCAGTACAAGAAGTAGGCTATTGACTCTTTAGTGTTGCCAGATCGTGCTAGAAAAAGTAGTAAAGTAAATAAGAACAAGCCCATAATTAAATTAAATCCAAACGCTTCATTTTGGAAATAAGCCATAGACAAAGAAATCATGATGTGCACCTGCCTTAACTCCATAAACTGGATTGCTTTATGAGCCAAGCCCAAAGACATAATAAGTGGACATGGCAACACTTCAAACGCGTGCTATAGGAAGCAGCCTTCCAAATATAAAAAAAACACAATGGATCTGTCAACAGAGGTTTAGTCGAAATGAGTCCGATGAGTCTTATAATGTTACTTTGGTTCAAAAATAGTGGATAAAAATGCGTGAGACACCAGAACATTGATTACCACGGTGTCAATAATTTCAATTTTGAGAGTAAGTTCTGCTCTGTACACACACAAAATGATAATTTAAGGGACTGATTCACTCCCATATTTAAATGCGGTGGTCACTCATAGTGTGTACGTTTGTGCTAAAGCCAACATTCATACTTAATTTGTGCGCCACCAAAGTACAAAAATAACAAACAGATAGTCCAACCCCAAATTATTATTATTGTCATTATTACATATTAAAATTGTTTTGTATTATTGTATATGAAAAATGTTGCTGTATTGGGCTGGCCAGGATGGTCAGACCTAACTTTTTGGGCTAATTAATCTACAAATGGTTTTCTTATACATATAGTCTGCATTAGGCTGGAATATTAATAGGAGAAATGACACATCACCTTTAGGGCATTTGACACAGGGTTTATCTGTGATTCTGATGTGCTGAGACATCTGGAACATTTCTATTCGTCACCAGCTTGTCTGTGCCATGACTGTGGGAATCACTCTTTGATTTCTCTTATTGATTTGACAGATCCTCAGGCCATGAAGCTCTGGCATGGAGAGCAGAGGCAGAATGATGGCCTTGTGTGTTTTATTTGCTCAACAAGCAGGATTTCAGGCAATAAAGCGAATGCAACAAACACAGAGAAAAATAATTAGGAAAGTTTGGAAGCTTGTAGGCCAATGGCAGAAAACTTTCTCCTTCCATTTATCAAACGCATGATGGTATAGCACTACCATGATAGATACAGTGTTCAATGGAGCAGAGATCCCCCCTGAAATAAAGTATTTGTCATAGGCTATTTTTTCAGATTTAGAGATAACTAACCGAACACACAGAAGAGGCTGATATTTTCCAGCTCCAGGAAAGCAGGACCGACATGCACCTGTTCTTGTTTTTAGGGACCTTTAAGCTGAAAGACTCAAAGATTTTGTTGTTAAATAAAACCAAAAACTAAAACTTGAAATAAAATAAAATTTTAAATGTATTAAATTTCAGCTGAACTTGACAGCAAGAGATCGAAATGCAATTTTATTGTATAAAAACAAGAAATAAATACATGATTGAGCTGACCAAATTTAGACATGTGAATAGGTGTTTTTTCTGCCACATTTTAGACCAGTTAGTTTTATCCATATAACTTAATTTTTAAAAATACAAGTTTTTTTTGTTTGTTTTTTTGGGACAGTTGCATTAAAAATTCACTGACACACGCCTCTTGTAAATTTGAATGGGCATGATGCTTCTGCAGAAAACTTTATTGATTTCTTATGTATCAAAATAAAAAATAGTCTTATTTTAAAGTGTGTTTAAACATTAAAAGAACAGAGAATGGCAAAAAAGACTTATCATTTGGGTTTGTAAGAATTTGTTGAGAAATTTTACTGACTTTTGATTGAAGAGTTTAATATTTTGGAAAATCTAAGCACATTTGAGACATTGTTGAGATTCTGAAGTCTCTTCATTTCTCTTCTTTTATTTATGAAAAATACTCTTTGGCATTAAACTAAAGTTCACTTCTCTGAGAATATTCTTTTGCAGCGGCTGTCATATATTAAAATAATGCACGGGGGGGGGGGAAGTGTGTGTTGTTTCAGTGTAACTCCATCCCTCTGCTGGATACCATGAGAGAGCTCATTCAAAATTGTATATTCCCTTTATTTCCTGAGATCAGCTATAAAGAACAAACACTATTAAGCTCCCGATCAATATAGGGGACATCACCTCTGTTAGCACACAGCAAAGTAGATTTATGCTCCATGCCATCAGAAAATAAATCACATATTCATACTTTAAATTAAAACAGTGAATGATGGTGTTTAGACAGAGAGAGTGAAAAAATGGGCATACAAGCAGATTAAATATTAGTGCAATAGACAGGAATGAGTATTAAAAATAAGTCTAATCCCATTTTTGGAGTTTTTTTCCCCCCTTTGGCAATTAAACGGACGGCATTTCTCATATCAATGGAGGGTCCAGTTTAGAGTGCTTTACTTGCTGAAATCCTATAAAATAGGAATCTAATCAGTGCGTTTACATTAAGTAGACCAAAGGGCAAGCAAGGTGAGCCAAATACTTGAAGTGATATTTCACCATAAAATGAAAATCCTGTCATCATTTACACATCCTTATGTCACTGCAAAACCATATGACTTTCTGTCTTCCTTGTAAGATAATTTTGTAATTTTTTATGACTATACTGGCCACACTTTACTGATAAAAAGCACCATAAAAGTATCATAAAAGTATTTATATGACTTGTGCTATATTTCAAGTCTTTCGGAGATATATAGAAAGTCTGTGAGTTCATATGGCAAAAAAATATATATTTGATTGAGTTTCACAGTTTACAATATACTTTTTTTCAGTATACTTTTTATTTACATATCCTTGGCATGTATTGACTGATTGATCGGTTTAAATGAGATGGCTTGTGAACAGCACAATGTACATAAATTACTAAAATCACCTTATGAAAATCAGCAGCATCTCATCCAGACAAAACAAATACATTAATTGCTTTTAGCAGATAGTTTAGTTGCAGCTTACAGTGCACTAATTAACTCAAAGTGCTTTGTCACATTTCCTGGTTTCAGCCCAGCGGGACTCATTTTGCCAGTGATTCTTAATAGGATCTGTATAGATTAGGCCTGTAATGTCATGCGTTGTGGGAGCCGATGATGATGGTGCGTTTGGGGAAAGCAGGAGACACATGATGGCATCCATCAGCTGTTTGGTACACTGAAAGCCCATGAGATTCTGCCAAGGACATTGTATTGTGCTGTCAGAGGAAGGTGATGCATGGATTTGCTAAAGGCTAAACCAAATTCTAGATCCAAGCAGGTGCTTTCTCTTCTCAAATCCCAAATTTATGGAAATCTACACAGAGCAAATCATAATGGAGGAGAAACCCAGCATTGGAAAATTAGAACAGTAGTATAGGACACTTTACACCGCAAAGTAACCCTGCTTGCTTCGCAAAAGCAAGGTCAAATGGGGCACGTGAGGCAGCGGTGATGGCATGCTAACTTTGAATTTCATTGGCGATGGGATCACATCAGGTGTCTTCAGAAAAGTAATTGGCTTCGTTCAAGGATGGCTGAGCCATTGTGGATCATTTCTTGTGGGGGTTTAGAAGTTCTTCTTGGAGATAGAATGGGTCTCCACATGTATGCAGTGCCTGTAGTGTCAAATGATGCTGTGCTGGCCAAAATGCATATGCTGAAGTGCAACAAATGAAGAATGAAATGCAAAGGAAGGCAGGACATATGGAGGCTTAATTGAAGTTTAATGATTTGAAAAGTCTTGCTTTGTTCAGAGAGCAAGATACTAAACCTGAGAATAATTTAGTGTTAGCAGTCCTTTCTGTGCTTAGCAATGCTGTTTTCATATGGATAGATTAAATATATATTTCACATATGATGTTAAAATTTAATTTAGTTTTTCATAACCATGTTCTCTCTCTGACCCTTAGTGTTAAACAGCCTTTAAGACTTCTATGTCTTGTGAACTGTTTGTAGCAATTGCTCTTGGATCTAATAAAGTTTTAACTAAAGGGGAAAAATGGAAAAATACAATAAAAATAAAATAAATAAAATAAAATAAATAAACAAGCTAATTTAATTTTAATTAATTTAATTTTACCTGCAGCTCACTGAATTTAAAATAGAATTTTACCATTTCTGTTGAGATTACATAAATAATTTTGCTGGCACTAACAGAAACTGTAAAGTGGAATTGGCACTAACAGAAACTGTAAAATGGAATTCATTCCCATCATGCATTGTTTTGAACTGTATGTGGAAGCTAAATGTTGAAAAAGTGGTGAGGTGTAATGTGTTTTTGAGCTAGATTAAAAAAGACAAGACATGTTAATGTCTAATGTTGTGTAAACCATTTACTTTAGACTTTGTGGCTTACCATTTTGGTGAGTGGAGCTTGTGTGTAGCTATGGTAAAGCCAGGTATGTGTTTGATTGATTAATTGTTTGTTCTTTAATGCAAAAATCTGTTACTTGACAAATGCCAACAGAATGATTTTCTACCAGTTGTGTTAATGAGAACAGCTGCATTTATCTAGCATGCTAACAACATGTGCCTGTTATTGTGAAATGTGCCACACAAGCTGTTAAGATTAGAGTGAAATAATTGTGGGTCTTGTTGAGAACAATCTTCAAACTTTGGGATCTATCAAAAGGATATTCAGAGCAGCATGTGTATACACATCCTGGAAGCTCAAGGTTTGATAAATTTTCCATTGTTTACTTTTCACTGGTTCTTTTGGTGTTGAGGTTCATTTTTTTTTTTTACACAGTTCTATGGAATACTTGATTGTGATTGGTGAATCACTGCATTCAGTGGTCAGATGTTTCTGAAAAAATGACAGTTGTCCAGGGCAGCACTGTAGGAAACCAGTGTTTCTTACATAGCTGTCCTTGAATCCTCTTCATCGTCTGCATAAGTAAGCTAGTAAAGTAATTTCAACACAAATCAATATTTCATGCTCATGTATTATTTATTTGGTACAAAGAGGGACAAAGTACATTCATCCAGTGATTATCACAGAATATCACCACTTCAGTGTGGAACAAGTCCCCTTTGCTTTGCATTGATTTATCACTGTAGAGAAGATGGACATACTGTAAATGTAGGCGGTCATATCTTAATATTTCAGGTTTCTAACATCAGAAATCCAGGGTTTTTTTAGAGTGAGAGTTTTTCAGCTGTTGATAATGAACTTTTTTGGACCAAGGAGGAAGTTTTGAGATCTAGGGTGCAGTGTGTTTTCATAGTAAAATCCTTTTATCTCAAAGATCAAGGAACATTTGATTCCTTTTGGTGTGACCTCATTTAAAGATGTATTTCTAGCTTGTTTGTTAGATTGTATGTGAGCCTGATGTTTCTGTGTTGCTGTATGAGGTGTTGTTAATGAACATTTGTTAAACCAGTGAAAAAGGATTGGGAAGATGGACTTCTGCCAATATCCAAGACAGTAGATGAGCCATCACTTTACTATAAATGGCATGGATCCATAAAATGTTCTCATAAAATGGTTATATGATCAGAGTGGCAATCATTACTTTAATTAAAAAGAGCTCTTTTTTTAAAGAATATGGTCGAATGCACATAATGTAAGATAGCTTATTTGTCGAAGTAACAGATTAGTTAAGTTATTATTTTTCTTTATGTGTACGCTATTAGTTATTCAAACTGAAAATATTTTAAATATTGAAATGATTCAAATTCATTAAAATAAGTTCCTCTACTGTGCGTTAAACCCGTGCTTATGAATTATTAAGTAGGAAGCCTCAGGTAAGCGTCATTCACACGCATAGCTCCGCCCTCCAACGCAGGCATTGGCTGCCTCTTTTAAATATTCACCGCAGGGGCTTGCAATTGGATGGATTCTTACACAGCTGATTTCATAAAGCAAATTCTTGGGAAGTTGTGTAAAATCACTAAGAGACATACTCAAGGTCCACAGGGAATCTCTTAATCTATGAGGAGGGAAGTCATTTATGAGAGGCGCTGGACTTTCATTCATGTAAGTACCGGTGCTTTTATGTTTGCCGCAGCGTCTTTGAAGTTAAAGCGGCTCCTTTGATCTGATCTTTCACTGCGCATCTAATTAAATGTTCTCAGCCGATCAGATGAGACGAGACAACTGTATTGATAAATAGTCGGGAGATCATAAGAGAATGCTCGGCTTCAGGGCCATTTGCTCTTTCATATTTTTCTTTATTTACTTCTGTTCACTTGTTCTGCTCATCGGGTTTTAAGACTTTAAAACAAATACGAAACATCACAAGAATGTTTTTCATTCGTTTCCAGTATAGTTTCAAGCATGAATTGCATGCGTGCTTAAATAATAAGGATGATGATGATGATGATAATAATTATAACATCATAATCATTATCATCACTATTATTATTATTAATAATAACTATTAGTATTAGTAGTTGTAGTACCATTATTACTATATTATTAGTTTATTTTCAAATGTATTTAATTATTTTTTGTTAACCATATTTTGAAACTTTATTTAATTCATTAGTTAAGGGAACCTCCATCACCTTCATTTAGACTCAGATATTTTCTTGCTTTTGTATATCTTCTCCAAGTTTACTTTAAAGCAGTGTCTTGTTGTAAGATGAGAGATGCTTGAAGGACTGACTGTGCTGGTGTTTGTCGCAGTCCGATCAGAGACCAGAAATGCATGAGTACACACTCAAGATGAGAGTAAATGTTACTTACGAGGTGAAGGTCACAGGCCAAGAGAGTTTACGGTTTAGTATTAAACATTGTAAATTTATATAATATTAAAATAATATTGTATAGCCTATATATGACATTGCAAACTTTGATTGAATAGTTGTATGAAACATACGGGGAGAAATGGTCAAATGAGATCATAATGCATATCATCTAACATCTCTATTGTAACTGCAGTAAGTGTGTTGTGTGATGATAGCTGCAGTGAGATGAAGCTGATCGCATCATTTCTAGTCAAACTGCCTCCTCGAGATGCAGAGCTGCTGCAAGGACAGATTCACCTCTTCTTGTGGTTCCTCTGCCTGTCTGTGTCTGGATTTATGACCCCGTAGCTGTGAAGACTTTTTAGTTTGGAACACGTCCAGCTCTCACCTCATCCGAAAAGCTTTTACATCATCATATTACGATGACAGATGACAGTACATACGGTACTCTCCGAGCACTGGTGTTCCACTGCCCTTATCCAGCCGTTTGGAATGTTAAAGCTATAAACACTAAATAAATTACAATAAAATGACATGTTTACTCTGCTTTTACTGTTTTTGCCCTGGCTGTTTTGCACTGAGTTATTAATATGAAGGAGGTAATGCTAGTAATGTAGGACAGGATAGAACAAAGTGACAACCTCTGCTTAGGCTATTAATCAGTCTGACTATGTACATTCTGTCATCAACACTCAAATTATCACTGTGCTCAAACCTTTGGTCCAGTAATATGACTAATACAATGCTTATTTGAGTGCTTTGATTACACTTTCATCTCAAACAGCGGAGCATATATTACAACAACCTTAATCTAAATTAATTACATGGCTTTGATGTTAGAGTTCAATGGGTTGATTAGTGGAGCAGAGACATGCATATTCCTGAAATTGTTGCTGAAAACACATACACTCATCTCTCCCCACTTTGTGTTTCTCACCAGCATGTCATCTCTCTTACTTTGCAACATACAGCACATATGGCTTTGTTGGCTTTGTTGGAATCCAGATTTTGGCTTTCCCCTACAAGGCATACAGTAGTAATGTTCTGTTTATTGTAAGCACTTTATTATAAGCAATATTATAAGCATTTTTTTTTTTTAAAGTGATTCCAATGATATCATTCCTCTGTGCCATTATTGTTATAGTTGTGGTTGGACATGCTGTTTTTTTTACGTTATCATTATAGTTATTTTCCTTGGTGTGAACGGGCATTTGTAAAAATAGGGCCCAATGTATTGTTAATATAAAAGAATTATCCATATTGAATTTTTACAGGTTACCTATATTTTGAATTACGCATTGCATTTAGTTGTGTTTTAGGGTTACATTAAATGTTTGTAGATTAACTGAAAATGTCCTGGTAGATAATTACCAGTAGATTTTCTGTTTTGATTAGTCATTATTTACTCACCCTCATGTCATTTCAAACCTGACTTTCCTACGTGGAACACCAAAGAAGATCTTTAGCGGAATGTCTGAGCTGTTCTCTTCCATACATTGAAAATGAATGGGGACCCAGACTATCAAGCTCCTAAAATGACTAAAAGCCCCATAGAAGTAGCCCATACAAATATTCCTCTGACATATGATATTTTTGTGTAAGGAACAGACTTAAATTTAAGCTGCTTATCAACTTGAAAATCTTGCTCCTTTACCACTTTCATTGTATGGATATTCCCATTAAAGGAGCGTTATTTATTTATAAATTCCATTATGGGAGCGTTATTTCTGAATGTTCTTTAAAAAATGAAAGAAAAAAAAAGTTTAAAAAGTGATTTTTTTTCTTGGTTATGTGAACATTTAAGACAACATTAAGGGAAATGTTTCATTTTATTATTGTGGAAAAAAAAAAAAAAACATTGTAGGAATGTTGTTTTTGAATGTTCTCTAGACCATCTTAGACAAATGGTCATCTAAAATCTTAAAAACATTCCATAAACGATGTAGACCCTATATATTTGAATGAACATTCTAATAACAACTGGAAGAATGTTTGCTCTTAAGTTTGAGAGAACCTTTCCAGAACATTCTGAGAACATTCCCTGTTCCCTGATATTCTGCTGTAAAT
>SCHK01065686.1:0-11596 GCA_004124795.1 Poropuntius huangchuchieni
GTATGAAAAGTGCTCCAAGTCGCTGCAGAAAACAAAAAAATTGAACAATAAAAACTGGAAATGTTGCTGGAGACGGGCTTATTAAAAATGTAGTCTGATTCTCTGCCAGCAGGAGGTGCTGTGAGAGTGATAAAACTAGCGGTTTCTCCAGTAATGGCTGTAATCAAATCAGCTCCGCTAATGAACGCCATTTTATCACATTTAAATGAAAATGTCTTCGAAACTTTTCTGAAGACAGTCGGTTCCCTTCAGAGATTCATTCATATAAATACCCGGGCCGCATTTTGATTTTGAAACGTGCAGTGCTCATGTTTATTCAACGAGGTCAAATGCCACAAATAGATCAATGTATGGGAAACACATGTATATCAAAATATGGGAAATGTGTTTAAAAGTCATATCACCATTATTGAAAAAAAAAAATATTGCGATACATATTCATATCAAATTATTGTCCAGCCCTACTACACGGCTAAATCGGGGCAAAACTCTGGGCAAAAATTGTGTAGTGTATTCCAGACTTAAAACTAACTAATACTAACCCCCCCCCCCCAACATAAGCCCTCAAAGGCATTTTGTTTTTGGGGTTTTTTTTAGAATGAATGAAAGAATTAACTTAATTTCATCCCTTGTGCTTAGGAGTTGAGGGACTACAATGGAAAAGCAGTGGATTTATCTGAAGATTTCACTGTGGCTGCGAGTAATGTCATCACAACACTAACCTTTGGAAAAAGTGTAAATTATGTTTAACCGTTATTCTCCACAATATACTCTTACATGTATTCCTAATTTTACAGTCTCACTAGTTAAACTATGCAATCTTTCCCTTGTGACAGTATGATAAGAGTTCAGTAGAACTGCAGAAGCTGCAGCACTGTCTGAATGAGATTGTGTCTCTCTGGGGTTCACCTTGGATCTCAGCGCTGGACTCCTTCCCACTGCTCAGGGTAACACATTTAATCTGAACCCCAAAGTAGCTGGGTTTTAGAATTGATTTGTCCCAAGAACTATTTCGTTTGCAGCCTTTTTAAAGATTTTTTTCCTCATAGAAATTACCCAACCCTCAATTCTCTCGCCTCATGAAGGAGGTAGCCAGACGCGATGAGCTGATAGGGAAACACATTGAGGAGTTCAAGGTAAGAATGAATGGTCAAATGATGCATGTAAGGATCAAACATAGATAACTAAATTTGCAAAAATACATCTAATCAAGTTTCATTGTGTGATGTGTGTAGAAAAGTGACCATAAAGAAGGTGGCACAGTGACTTCCTCACTTCTGCAGAGCTTGGAACCGCCACAAGGGGGAGCCAATCAGATGGTGAGGAGCAATGAAACATTTGATTGAACAACACAAGGGTTGCCAATCCTGCCACTAAAGAGCCTTGGAACTAAACTCTGCAGAACTCTCCAGAGGAAAGAATGGACATCTCAAGCCAGGGTTTCTCAAACTGAAAATAAAAATAATAAAATGATTTGTCCCTTCATAATGTTTTTTGAAACTCAATACGTAGCATTATAAATTATACAATGTTGTTAACCTATAAATAAATGCAAATATTGTTGTCTTCTCAACATAGACTCTGACAGACACTCACGTGCACATGACCACAGTGGATCTGCTGATTGGAGGGACAGAAACTACTGCATCCTTGCTCAACTGGACTGTGGCCTTCCTTTTACACAGACCTGAGGTAAATTTTTTGTCTGCAATAAGTTTCTTTCTTCAAGTGGAAGCACCCTCTGCACCAGAGGAACCTTTTCATAATTCCTAAAACTACTGGCAGAAGTACCCGCTTTTTAGCATCTTTTTAGCGTTTTAGTTCTAGGTACTCCATTTTGGGGAACTAAATTAGCTCCTACTTCCTACGTGAAATGCTTAGTGTTCCCTCCCTGCTCCGTAGTAACATAGTAACACTTTCATGTGTGGACAATGATTCTCACGAAGACACAGCTGCTGTTGCTGAGTATTGCTTTTGTGTTGAAACTGGAATCAACAAGATGTGTGAATCATTTGAAAGTGGCTGCTATAATTGCAGCTGACCACTAGATGTCACTGGTAGGGTCTGTATTTGTGGCTTTGAAGCTTTGAATCTTTTTTGGTACAATCAGGAAAAGCCTCAAAAGCTTCACAAGCCTTCATCTGCCCATCTCTAGGGTTTACAACACTCACTATAAACCAGTGTTCCTCAACTCTGTTTCTTGAGGGCCACTGCCCTTCAGAGTTTGGCTCAAACTCACTTGCCTATGATTTTCTAGGGATCTTGAAGACCTTGCACAGGTGTGTTTGATAAGAGATGGAGCTAAACAATGCAGGGCATTGGCCCTCCAGGGCAAGATTTGAGGAACACTGCTATAAACTCAACTCAGGGTTTGATCCAGAGTTTGTGACACAACTAAAATACAGTTCATCTTCTTGAACCCAAAATACAGGGTTTGCTCAAACTGAACTTAAGTTTATTTGAGTAGCCACTGAAACTGGCTTCACGAAATAGGCCACAGATCTACAAGTGTATAAAGAATCATTCAGCAAAAGCAAACCATGTTTCCATTCTCTTGTTGTCCAGGTTCAGAATAAAGTGTACGAGGAGCTGTGTGGTGTGCTGGATGTGCGGTATCCTCAGTACAGTGACCGACACAGAATGCCGTATCTGTGCGCTCTGATCAACGAGATGTTAAGACTTCGACCTGTAGCTCCCCTCGCCGTGCCTCACAGAGCCATACGAAACAGCAGGTGAGCATCAGTGAAATCACAGTGCTGTCATGCATTTTTTGTATTTTTTCTGAGATCTGACTCTGAACTGTTCTTGACAGATCACTGTGTACTTTAGTTGACTAAATAAAATCCTATGAAACAAATTCTGTCATTTTATTTTGCATTATCCTTTTTTTTTTGCATGAAATTAAGTATGGTGGCATGAGAGTGTGACCCAAATGTGTGAAGGTTGAAGTTCTCTTACATTTGAGCTGAACTTTGTGTATTCTGGGATTGCCTCTGGTACAAACATGCAACGATACCTTAAAATTTGGTCAAAACAAAGTAATCTATGACAGCATAATCAAGATGGCTAATTTTTGGAACAGCCTCTGCTATGTAGGCATGACGTCCTAATAATGCTGCATACTTAAAGCTGCCTCTGTAGGCTGCTCACTGGGTTTTGAAACAAATCAATTTAACAAAGATTTAAACAACTGTGCTGCATTAATTTGTAAGTTAGATTCCTGTAAGAAATTCATACAGTCCTCTGTTTAGCATTGCAGGCCATTTCATCCCCAAGAATACAATAATCATTCCTAATCTGTTTGGTGCCCACCATGATCCAGAGGTCTGGGATGATCCATACAGCTTCAAACCAGGTACAAAACCACACATTTTCCATCTTTTATAATTTGCATATTTACATAGTACATAATGCAGTGCTCATTAACTGTGACAGTGTATCTGATTTATTGCAGAACGCTTTTTGGAAGGTGGTGGCGGGTCCCTTCGTGCCCTGATTCCTTTTGGAGGAGGGGCCCGACTGTGTCTGGGAGAGGCAGTAGCCAAAATGGAGATGTTTCTTTTCACAGCCTATCTGCTGCGAGACTTTCAGTTCCTGCCTGCCACTAAAGAGGAGCCTCTGCCTGACCTGCGAGGTGTCGCCAGTGTAGTTCTTAAAGTCAAACCATACACAGTTATAGCACACCCAAGAGAATAGTAGCCTAACTGATTATGAATAGAGTGCAGCAGGCATGAAAACCCAGATACGAACTGAAATTTTTGAACTTACAGCTCCATCATCACAATGTTCATGGGTGTTTTGAATAGGTTTTTGTTTAAATGCCTGAAATAAGTTCTGTGGTTAACACAAGCTCAAGATATTTTCACATTTTGTTCTACATTAGTAATGCCCTACTCATGATTCTGTTAAGCTTTTATGTGTCTTGTAAAAGGTGGTTGCTAAAAGTGGCTAAATGGGACTGCGGAATGAACATTTTGATTGGACAAACATTTCTTGGTCCTATGCCTTTCACAGTATATATAAATACATTTAGACCACTTAACATAATGATTGTTATCAGGATGTGAAGAGACTTTCAACCAGCATAACAAAAAATGTTTCTGAAGACAATCACCTATTGCACCTTTAAACTTTCCAAATTGTAGATATTAAAGATGGCAAGAACTGTCAGAAACTTAAGAGTGGCGATGCTAAAGCCGTGTGACTATAGTTATTTTATAGCCTAATTTTAGGTTTTTACTTATGGCGATTGTATTTAGGCTTCAAAATTCATAAAAGCTGTGATTCATTTGTATCTTGAACAAAATGTGTAGGAATGTGCACACTTCTATTGATCACAGACCTTATTTTTAACTATCCAAGAGACATCCTGCTGGCTTGTTGTCGAGGGAACCAGGGTGATACTATCTTCCAGGTTATTGGCCTGTAAAAAATGTCATCCATGCACTACTTTTTTTTAAATGTTTTATAATTTAAGTTATAAACACCCTGTGTTTTCGTATGTATTTTAGCTCACACATCACATAATTTTTACAATATTGATTAACAATGGAACTCCTATTGTTGACTACACTACAGTTCATTGGTTTTTGTAAGATTTTGTCATTATTATTGTCTGTAAACATGGTGATGAGTTAAGCCTATGTAATCTTTACACTTATAAAACGCATATACTTGGAAGAATTTTAAACAAAATGTACAAAAACGTTTGAGTTAATAAAGATTATACCTTAAGATGTTTGAGTTCGGCGCCGACATTCTCGTGGGCAGAGTGCTGATGTTGTACTCCAGTCATCCCGAGTTCGAGTCCTTTCCCGATCCTGTCCCTCTTCTCTCTCTCTACTGGTGCACTTCCTGTCAACTTACTGTCCTGTCCAAAATAAAGGCGTCAAAAAATGCCTAAAAGATATTCTTGTTTTCTAAAGATGCACTCAGTATTTCCCAAACGACAAATAATATATAGGGTTCTTCCCTCTTGTAAAAGCACTGTCCGAATGCAATGATTAGACGAATATTTTATGGTCCATGAGTCTTCCACCGAATACATATATTTATATTTTTACATTTAGACCACCTTACTAATTGATAGCAGGTTGTGAAGGTACTCCAATGAGGAAAATTACCGAGTGCTGCACTGTTACTGGTTGTTCCTCTCTCTTCCGCTAGAGGGAACACACACTCAACGCAGAACAGCACACACTTCCTGTGCTAGCTCGAGTTGTTGTTAAACAGCGAGCGTGTGCTGAGCACAATTTTTGTGGTTTGGCCTCATAACAAAATTACAACAACTTTGATTTAAATACTAATTAGCTTGGCATTTTGCTGGTGCCATGTCTCTGCTATTACACGCTGCACAATGAAAGACTTCACTACTCAGGTATGGTGTGACAATACTATTCGCCACAGTTAGAGTAACGTTACAGTATGTAGACGTTAGTAACTGTATTAGTTAGTAACTAAATTTGTAGTCGCTCTATTATATTTATATACATGGTGTATTTTTCATTTTCATTATAGATGTTTTAACTGCAAGTTTGTTGCATTATCCAGTGAGAGTTTGTATCTGCCAGTGCAAAACTATTTTTTAATTCTTTCATTGTGATTTCAATCATTTGTATTGCAATAATGTTATACTTAAATATCATGTTTGTTGTGCAGTGCACACTTATAAGTGCACTGATTTACACAGCTGTTTTATTTGTTCATAGGGCATTGATGGATTTTATAACCGAGTTTACCAGAACCATGTCATGTGTGATTTTGTCTGTCTCATCATTGCATGCTGCTTATCGGCTATTCAAGGTAAGCATCCATTCAGTGTCTTGAATGCAGCAACAGTTAGTAAGAAGATGCATATGCACTGTTGTGACTTTTCTTTCTCTGTTCACAGGACCACAGAGCCTCATCAGTGGGCTTCCTCCTGATTGGCTTTTCCTCTCTTCTTTCGAACTTTTCTCCCAGTAACCATACTATCAAATCACTCCAGAACGATCTAGAATGGGCAGGTGAATCACTTGGTCCTGCTCTTATTACTTTTGAGTTCTTGTGGCTAAGTGAGGACCACATCACTGCTCGTATCCTCCTGATTGGCTCTACTTTTTTCATAATGCTGTCTGATTGGTTATCATCGGATGGGTTGGTCATTATGTCACGCTGCCTGGCATTTTCCACCCTCTCCTGTTCACTGACAGTGTGTGCGTTTGCTGAAAATGCAGCAGGGGCAGCAGGGAGTGTTGCCCTCAGTCTGCCTTTA
Source organism: Poropuntius huangchuchieni (assembly GCA_004124795.1). Taxonomy (NCBI): domain Eukaryota; kingdom Metazoa; phylum Chordata; class Actinopteri; order Cypriniformes; family Cyprinidae; genus Poropuntius; species Poropuntius huangchuchieni. The sequence continues at coordinate 6,254 of SCHK01065686.1, forward strand.
TTAGTTTCCCCAAGGACCAGATCTGGATATTTGGGTTCCCTCATGATGCCTACAGAAGGACTTCTCAGCTGGATCCTCAAAGTCATCGTGGCATTAGGATGCTGGACCACTGAGAAGGCCCTTAATAAATACCTGTATGATTTAAAACACTGGGAATGACTAAAGCTATGGTTTCCAAAGACAACTGATAACCACTAAATGCTTCTTTCAACCTCAGATTATTATTAGGCTTACAAACTGTGTTACTGTTGCATGTAAAGGCCTTCTTGTCTTAATAAGCTAACATTATATTGTAATGTACTACAGAATCTGGAGGGTTTTTAACGTTTGTAATCAAATAATAGAGTTTGCTTATAACATTAAATCCATTACACTGACATTGAGGGCTAGTAAAATCCAAGAGCAATGAATAAATTGTTTTAGCATCTTCAACAATGAAGTCTTTGTGAAGAAAGAATGGGACTCTGTTTAAACCAGTGTTGCCATGTCCAGTCATTATAAGTAACTTTGTTAAATATGCATGATAAATTTACTTGTTAATTTAGATGTCCAGTTATATTTGTGAAATGTTTTATTTTTGTAAAATAATATAATAATTAAGATATCAAAAATGCAACTTAAAGGGATAATTCACCCTAAAATGACAATTCTGTCATCATTTACTCACCCAAACCTGCATGAATTTACATTACATTTACATTTATTCATTTAGCAAGTGCTTTTATCCAAAGTGACTTACAAATGAGGAATAGAACAAGTGATTCATCATTATTTCTTTCTCCTGCTGAACACTAAAGAAGTAGGTACATGTAGTTTGTTTTTCTTGCGAGATCTCTTCTCTGTCAACACTGGTTTAAAGATGCTTAGTATTATATGTTTGTGCAGATTACAGGTTGATTCAAACAATGAAGCACAGAAAAGAAACATCAGTGTATGCTGTTACAATTTATTTTTATTTATATATATTTATTTAACCTGAATTGGCAGGTTTGTTGAATAAGTCACTAACTTGTGTAATTCAAAATTAGGATTTTGCATTAACTTGATTATACCATGTTGAATAAAAACCCAAACTTCTTGCTCACTGAATGCAATGTTATTTTAAATATCATGCTGATGCATCTTGTTAATGAGGTGTTCGGCAATCAGAAAGGACACATGGGAATCACAAGCCTAGATTAAGTGCTTGTAGTGCACTAATGTAAAATCCTTTTAGGAAGTCTCCATTGAGATATGATTTTAAATTAGCCACAAGACTTTTATTTCTTCAGTATTATGACACTTGTAATAGGGAAGGGGAACGCAATGAGGATGGTCCATTATAGTGAGCATTTAGTATCCTGGAGGCCTGAGCATTAGGCACTTTAATCATTCTGATTGATGATTATCCCTGGCACTTTGCAAACGATTGTATCATTAGACAGAGCATGGTATCAATAAAGTGTCGCATCAGTTTTAAATTTATTATAGTAGCAGTAACCCTCCTACTTCTGCCTCAGTTTATTGGTGCTATCTAAAGGAGGCACCTTTTGGTTTTGCTTATGCAATTAACTGTGGAATTGCTTTTGCTTGTACTTTTTAAAAACTCCCGATCCTCAGTATTAAACTTCGTCGCAAATGATACCCTTTATGCCTTATTTTTGCCTAGTAGACAATTAAACAGACAAAAAAAAAAATGTCCTAGTATCTAGGTACTGGAATGTCACAGAACCTTGAAAGTGGGCTCATTTGACTTGTAAACAACTAGCAATCACCTAGCCCCAAACAGTCATCCAGAACACCCTACTAAGCAACAAGCAATCACTCTAGCAACTACCTGGCAAACACCTATAATGAACCAGAACACTGTATCCAGCAATAAACACCCAACAACCATGTAGAATACTCTAGCAACACCTAGACGCCTACAACCATCCAGAACATCCTATAGCAAACACTTAGCAACCATTAAAAACACCCTAGCAACAACATAGAATACTCTAGCAAACAACTAGCCCTAGCGACCATACAGAACAATCTAGCAAATATTTAGCAACCATCTACAACACCTTAGCATACTATATAAGTATATAGCATACCTTAGCGTAGTGTAACGTAACTTCAATAACAAAATAAATGCCAAGTTCTGTCATGAAACTAGATGGCGCAGGCTGATGGGTCATTTATGATTTTAATGATAATTAAAATTAATGATATTCACAGTGTTAAACCACTTGGAGCAAGCTGATTGATTCATGTTGCATACACAGCCAATAAGATTGCTGCTTTGCATTTAAATGGCGGTTAGCATCCACTACAGCATTTTGCAACGTGCTTTCAAAGTTACTCTGAAACCCTCCACCTTCCCCAGCTCCACCTGTATAGATCTGCTATGGGTTATTTTCTATGCTACTTGTGCAGCAGCAGTATGTCTTAAATACTCACAGCAAATATGTATTGGCAGTAGCAAGTTCCTGTACTTGCTTTGTAGCAGTAGCAGCAATAATCTACAAAAACAACAGCGTAGCAGATCTATTCCACAAAGACCAAATACATTAACATTGTCATATCCATTACCATGATAAAAGTTTCTGAGATTTGTCATGAGAGAAAAATAAACACGGTTTTTCCCTTTCCCCATTTCCCCTTCCACTAAAATTGAGTTCCAGGGAGATCCCTTAAACCCGCAAACAAGGAAGCATTCCACAGCAACGGTGTAAAAGTAGTTTAATTTTGCATTCATTAAGATTCACTTCACCGTCCTCACTCATCATGCCACAATATTATGTGTATTTCTATCATGACAACTCTCTGAGGATTTAGCATGGTAATCTACATGACAGTGTTAATGTTTTTGGTCTTTGTGGAATAGACCTGCTATGCTGCTGCTGCTGCTGCGGCAGATGAAGTACCAATACTTGCTACATCCATAACATGCTGCTGCTGCACCTATAACATGAATGAAATAACCCCCATATAGCAGACATGAATCCAATGTGTCTATAGCAGATCTATACAGGTGGAGCTGGGGAAGGTGAAGGGTTTCCGAAGCGCGCTGCAACTGCTACAGCAAGCACTAGCCAAGTATTTGAATGTTGAGCAGCAAGCTCATTGGCTGCTGAAAAAAAAAACAATTAGCTGTGCCATGTGACGATGTGTTAGAAACTAAGGAAGGAACAAATACTTAAGGTTCTCATAATTCATCACCATAGAATCCATTTCTATGGTTGTCACTTTGAATTTAGCGATATCAGAGTGCTTTGTTGAGCACCTGACTTCCTATCCCCCCCTCTCTCATCAATCTCCATTAGTTTCACCCCACCACTGCAGTGCACGGCACCTCTGCGCTGAGCACACTCAAACACTGGTGAGGAGAGAGAGGAAGGGGAGGAGAGAGATGGATATTGAGAGAGGAGGAGAAGAAGGAGGGGAAAAAGGAAGCCAGGAATAGCAGGTTGGACAGATGTGCGGAGTCAAGAGCTGGTGTTGCCATACAAATCCCGGAGAACAGGAACGGAATCATCATGTAGAGCTTCAAAGCTGAAGAATGAGAATGCAGTGACTGCAGTTGTTGAGGATCAACCTCAGCAGATGGTAAGACTCTGCGAAACACTGGGAATAGCATCATTTTCTGGAGCTTGACGACAATGGGAATGTCGTCCAGACTGGATTTGTTGTGGTGGATTTGCTTGTGGTGCAGCGGTCTTGTAACACTTGTCTGATTGCATTGCAGTGTGAGAAGAGCAGAGGGATGCTGTGAAGCCAAAGCATTTATTTCCAGCCGCTGTCGTTGTAACATCCGCATCTCAGGAAACATGTATGCCTTCTATTCTCTGCTGGTGTACATCTTCTACACCGTTTTCAAAAAGGAGGAGGAGGCAGAACTCGAGGGGGCGTGCGGAGAGTCCCCGGAGGTATGTGTGGCCACATCGGGCAGAAGCCGATAGATATGCTAATATATGCATTCTCTATTGTCTGCATAAAATGTGTGCAAACAAGTCTTGGTAGAAAAATGGAATGATTTGATTTTTTTTTTTTTTTTTTATATATATATATATTTTATATTTATTTAAGTTGAAAAAAATACTAAAAATGTTTATAACGTAAATTGAAATATAAAATAAAATAAAATGTTTTTATAAAATATTATATAGTCAATATAAAATATAATATTATAGGCAATATAGAAACTAGAGGCAATTTCACGAGGTGATAAATGCACGCATGCACAGTCACGTATCATATGTCCTTAGTGGTGGCTTTAACACCTTCCAATAATCACATTTGTCTTCCTCTGTAACTGACAGGAGCCTGGCCATGTTTCCATGGAAACAGAGAGCAAGGGGAAGGGTAGCCACACCCCCAGGTTGGGCAAAAGAGGGTGTGCAAGTCTGAGTGATTCGAGTAAGAATGTTTCTATAATATTGTTTTGTTACATGATGTTCTAAATACACTGAAGTGCTGCTCTATGCACTCAGTATACTACCACAACTGCCTTTTGAATTGCAGGCAGCAGTAGCGATAGCGATGGGACTTCCCTCAGTGATGAAGATGATGAGTTTGATGAAGGTCGTGGATTACCTGCCAAAACACCATTAACAGCTTTCCTGTCTTTCAAGCAAGAGGCAGAAAAGAGAAGAGCCACTAATTCTCCAGCAGAACCAACCGAAAAGGTGAAGACCTTCAAACTACATTCACATTTGCCATGTTTCAGTGTGTTTTGGTGAAGTAGTTTGCTAAATTTAAAAAGACCACTAATTGTATGTATTTATTTTGTATTTATTTAAGTTTGTTCTGTGATAATGAATATTACCTCAAATTTTGTGGCTTGAAGAGGTGTGCTATTGTGTTTCAAAATAAGTACATTTGATAAAATGACAGAAAAGACTTGCATTTAAGGATGGAACCAAGTCAAGGTCCTTATTAAATCATTTTTTCATGAATTAAAATGAGGCTAAACATTGATTGTACTGTACATCCCTCATTTTCATTACCGAAAAATTCAATATGGTGTCCTAATTTGGTGTTCATGGGAAAGTAACCACCGAGAATTGATATTTGAAGAGTTCATTTGCAAAAATAGATAACTCCATTTTTAGTAATTTTCAAAAATCATGTTTTTGGTTCACTGTGCATTCCAATTAATCTCAATGAAACTGCAGTTGGGTTATTTTGATTAGGTAAAAATAACTAATAAATATGGCTAACTAACACAATAAAAACATAATAACATTTAAAAACATATTTTAAAAAAAATGGAGTTATCTGTTTTTGTAAATAAACTCTTCATTTAATACTTTAAATTTTAAATATTTTCTGTTTACATTTTAATTTTAGTTAAAATTTTAGTAATTTTGTTGTGTT
>SCHK01065689.1:0-21969 GCA_004124795.1 Poropuntius huangchuchieni
TATGTAAACAAAAACTTTTATTTTGGATGCAATTAATTGCAGTTAATTGTTTGACAGCACTAATATACACACACAATATACATATATATATATAGACCACTGTATTTGTGGCGGCATATATATGCAAATTCATTCTCTGCCTGCAGGAGGCGCTTGTAGAGATCGAGGTTTCCCCGGTAACGGCTGTACACAAAGTAGAGCTCTGCTCACAAATCTGCTTTATCAGGCATTACATGCAAGATTAAAAACACCGGGTTTCGATTTTGAAATATGCAGTGCTCATGTTTATTTAACGAAGTCGAAGCATTTTGGAAAATCTATTTGTGGCGGTCAGTTTTGATATTGTGTATGGAAAACACTGATATATAATTACACATATACATATACAGTTAACAGACTAGACAAAAGGTCACAGATGTTTTTCAAACAATTTGTCCATGTCTATTAGACACATGAAAAAAAAGAACAGAAATAGGTTCTCATTACTTCTCTCTTTGCACTGAACAATTTACTAAACAAACCTGTTTACATTTTCACAGCTCACTTCTTCTAAACATGCTAAATGTACATTTATTATTACATTTGTTTGCCTCTCTGTGCCCACATACTGATGCAGCTAAATTCTTTAGCTTTTCACTGATATGTTTTACTGTTTCTGTTGTCAGACAATGAAATGAATACATACATTTTGTTGTTTTGAGCATCCTACAATGATTGCTACGTGTTAAGAAAAAACAGACTGCGAGAACGATTGGGGCCATATGAACTGGCCTGATTACACGGGACGTCCTTAAGACTAATTAGTCGACTAGCCGTTTGTCCCTAATATATATTTTTGCACATCCCTACCTGACACACATTTCTAGTCTGTGACTTCGCCCTGCTGGGGAAATAATGTCATGTACCAACTGCAAATAAGTTCATCAGCGAGGACAGTGACTGAGGGGCAGTAACGAGCACTGGAGAGTGGCCTAGTCAGGCAGGAACTCAGCAGTAATGAATGGGCCAGCAGTTTGTGGCCCCCGTTATGAAACGGTCACAGCATTTACTTTTGTCAGTCTCTAATGAACAGGCAACCAGCAGGAGCCTGCTCTGTTTCCATAGTGAGGCTGGGTGTGAAAGACAGAGACGGAGAAACCAGGGAGGGACGAGCGAGAGGACAGTGACGATAAACGGAAAAAAAAAATGATGGAAGTGATGGAGAGAGGAGATGGGGACGTAGGGGAGCGAGAGATTACCGCTGCTAAGGACAATCTGCTGCCTTCAGGTTACATCGCTAAAAGCCTGTCAAACTGCACATCTATGCCTAGCAACCTCTGAAAGGCAAGAAAGCTCCCACTGTCTGACACATGCTTAAAGCCATGTCATTGTTAAAGCAGGCAGGGGAAATGGAGAGAAGGACAAATGTGGTAGAGCTTTATTTGGTCCGGCTGTCCCCCACTGCATGTTAGCAGAATTTGCTATTCTTAAGAACTGAGGATGATGCATACATCTCAAAAGGAGTGTCAGGGTTGCGTGTGCAAGCATTCAGATACTACGCAGTTATGTTAAAACAATATTTTGGACTCTGCTTTGTTATTTTTAAACCCTCAAATGTGATGAAGCCTGTTAGTTTACCTATTAAAAAAAACAGCTAGGCACGGATCTACACCATAATCAATACTGAAGTCTAGTGCAGCACCCCGGTCCAGCAGTCAGGGTACATTTATAAGGAAGTTTGAGAATTAATCATGACTGGTTGGCAACAGCTCTCATGTCACGGCCCAAAGAAAGTACAGTAAAGGAGCAATGTCTGTAATGGAGATAAGAGATGTTTATTTTGACCGCTCAAATACTTGAGAGATAAATCAGCCAAATAACACTTTCTGTGTTAGAAAAGTTTGGCTTGTGACACAGTTTAATTATTTTGTTTTAAACATACACTACCTTTCAAACATTTGGGTTCAGTAAGATTTTTTTAAAATGTTTCTGAAAGTCTCTTATGCTCACTAAGGCACTTATTTGATTAATAACAGAAAATAACTAATATTGTGAGATATTAACACAATTTAAATAGCTGTTTTCTTAATATATTTTTAAATGTAATTTATTCCTGTGATGGCACAGCTGAATTTTTAGCAGTCATTACTCCAGTCTTCAGTGTCACTTGATCCTTCACAAATCATTCTAATATACTGATTTGCTGCTCAATAAATATTCAATAAATCTTTGCTCTAACTTTTACCTTACGGAATAAAAGTATTAATTTCTTTAAAAAATAAATAAATAAATAAATATTGTACTAACCCCTAAACTTCTGAATGGTAGCAATTTAGAAACAATTATGCTTTAAAAATAAAAAGTCAGAATTTACTTTCTTATACATTTTAATAAAGCAAATAAATATAAATAACATTTCACATTTCATTAAAAAATATGTTAAATATGTAAGAGTACTTTTATAAATTGTATCTATTTAATTAAAATCTAACTNGAATAACATTTCACATTTCATCAAAAAATATGTTAAATATGTAAAAGTACTTTTATAAATTGTATCTATTTAATTAAAATCTAACTTGTTTTCAGAGAATGTATTTTTTGGGGAAAAAAAAAAACCAAGACACACTATTTTTTGGCAGTGCAACAACAAACAGGCCACAGTGTTTCTATTCTATCAACTCAAAGGACATATTGTATCTGTTTAGCATACAGAGAAGTACACAGTGTACAGTTCCCCAATACAACTGCTGTTCCAATGCAAACCAAACAAACCACAATGCACCATCTAAAAAGTCACCAATCATTGACCAATTATTAGGCTGAATAAAAAATGCTTTGCAAAATGTAACAATTTTGTGTTTTCATGATCATTGCTGTCACTTCCAATCACTTTTGCTAATCCCTAAAGGAGAGTCAACCATCAAACGTACTGAATGTATAAGATATGGCGACATTGGTCGACTGTTGTATCTTCAAAGTCACCAGCAACACATCAGCCACACATTAGAGATATCTGAAGCTGTGTCAACACAAAGACAGACCTGGAAGTTACACATATGGTTAATCCAACAGTCAAAGGGACTTTTCAAGCAACGATTTACTCAGGAAATGCTGCGCTGTGGAAGAAGAACATAAAAGCAGAAGGGATATTATCTCTCTGTACTTCTAGGCCTGAGGTTTTATTGCCTTCCTAAGGTTCATAATCAGGAACTAATTAACAGGAAAATGAGCAGAGGGGAGCTTCTCCAGGAAGTGGACACCAATCAAAGTCAAGCCCAAACCCAAGCGGGCCTGGAACGCATCCAGGAGGAATATTTGTGAGGTGACATCACTCACAGGTCACAAGGAGACTGATCTACAAACCAGAATCTCCTCATCGGTCCTGTGAGAGACATGAGGTCTTTCCTTTTTCTCCACAGGGAGGGTTAAGAAATGCTTTGAAGCTGACTTTGACTGATCAAGGGATAGGAGCTACATAAACGTCTAGAAGTTTTAGGGAAGTGCTCATTGAGCTCTAATCCTCAGTCTAACAGCACACAATGAAGAATCAACCGTAGACCTCCAACATATAAGCCTCCACAGCTTTGTGCACCAGAGGTGACTGTATTAATCAAAAAGAAAGCTCACAAAGAACCTCTCCACGGATTCATTCCAGGCTCTTCATTTCACACAAAGAAAGCCTCTACGGTGAAGTTCATAGTCCTTCATGCAATATTTCAAGGCCTGTCTTCATGCAGAATCCAAAAAATAAAGCATTTTTTAAAAAATGACATAGAAAACGGAGACAGCTGCCGCTGAGAAAGCTGAAAAAGAGCCCATTTATTACCAAGGAATCTGGGATCCAGAGTGGTAAATGTAAACAGGGGGAACTGAAGTTCTCAGCAGGCCGAGCGTCTTTGGTCTACACTGGCAGTCGTTTGTCCGCAACTCGCGCTCTCATAGTCAAAAGTGCTCGGGAAAGCATGTTGGGCAGGGAAGCAAGTGCACTGGCCCAGGACAGATTAATACGCTCTCAGATTCCAAAACAAACGGCTGTCTGACATACGCAGGTCGGCGCCACATTCCTGGGCTAGTGCCCCATGTAAGGATACGAAGGGTCTCCTTGCTGTAGCTGCAGGGGCAAACACTTTTGCAACAACAGAGGAAGCACTCTACCAGACCTTATGCAAAACGTAAGGGTCTAATGGGACTTTCTATGAAAAAAGTACTTTAAAGTGCATCAAAAAGATCAAACCAAGGTTATGCATCAAATATTGTCATATAAATAGCAGTAAGTTTAGGCAGGTCATAGCTAAAGCTTTCATGTGCACGCATATATATGGCTTCTTGGCCACCTTCTCTGCTGTAACCTGGTCTTCCACCTCATAAAGGACCGGACAGCCAGTTACAGCCAGGCCAGATAGATGCCGGCCCCTGAAACTGACCAGGGTCATAAATACCCGATCCCAAACCTGTGGCGGGGCAAATATGTAAAGGCATTCTGATAATATTTGACAGCATTCTGCTACCGCTTCACATTAAAAACTGCATGAAAGCTTTTGCATTTAAAAGTTCTACATCAAGAAAATACTTTGTAAACTTATAAAATTGTGTTCTTTATATTTCATTTATTTATAACTTGAAATTTGCTTTCACAACTTGAATGATCTCAGCCATACTAAAAAAAAAAAAGGAATAGTGTTTTCCTCTAGACACATCATACTGCAACTATAACTTCCTGTCTTGCTCCCCTGAGAGGATGAATAACAATTTCATGGTTTCCAGGCCAAAAAAACAACAACTGACAATCTGCCCGGAGGTGTACAGGCTCTAGATTATTATCTGATCTATAATAATGCACAATACAACTTCAAGATCAACAATATTCACTCCAAGGTCATATTTGTTCCAAGCAAATATCCATATCACCTTTGTTCAGTGACGTCCAGTTTGCCAGTAGATGAAATGCAAATTTCATGGAACCCTCCCAATAATTAACTTTTAAAACTGTATTTTCACAAGTAAAATCGCAATCATGGTGGTTTTGCTCTCATCTCCAAGGCTTCTTATGACTCCACAGTGGATGGCGCCTGCCCGGTGATTCCTCGACCCAGTTAAACTGCTTTTGATACTCACTAGAAACCCAAGAATTTTTTTGTGAGGCATGAAATGCTATATGCTGGGAAATAGGCTTCGCCCTCCCAGTCATGTTTTGAATAAAGATTAGCAGTTACAGTTAAAGCAGATAAAGTTATGGATTTGTAGCTTCGCGGCAGTTCTGCCCCCTCCGGTTAAAGAAAAAATGGGACAAGTGTGTCAGCCTTGCAGGGATTTGATTTCACATTTGATTTTATAAAACACCTCTCATGCATCTGCATTTCTTCCTACTATGAGGGATGAATACAAATCAGGTATCAGTGACTGATGAAAAAAAAAAAAAATTAAATCACCTTATGCCTCCAGGGGAAAACCTTAAGACAACTTCAAGAAGCCTTACTTTATATCTCAGAGGTTTAATAAAATTCACTGTACTGAAAATCATTAGCATTAAAAGGGCTTTTCAGCATATAATTAGACAACATAAAATGTTTTCATTTTGCTAATTTTATATTTGCTAAACAAGAAATCTGTTATTTGGCCTTTTTTGTTTTACATAAAACAAATCAAATGGGCTAAAATAAAGAGCAGTACTACTGAAGACATGCATTCAAGTTACCTGAAGAGAAAAATCACATTATTGATTCAGGAACATAAAATACACACTGAGCAAGATGTAAATCAGCAGTATCATTAGGAGCTTCAAAGATTTTTTTCTTAGAGATAAAAAAAACAATGAAGACATCAACTCCTTCAGACACTGGAAGGGTGAAAGAGTTGCCTATCCACTTCTCTCTGTCAATAAGTATCCTCAGACATGCTGAACTCTCACCTTTACTTCCAGTTCACATAACTGATTAACCCTTTCATATAAACCATTATATTATACCTACGTAGTGTATTTTACTGTAACTTTAAGACCATATATGAAATGTTTAGAGAAACTACAAATGTATTCAAGAACACAATGCTATTTGATAGCGTGAAATAAATATGAACACAATGGCAGTCATTTCTTTGATAATTGATAAGGGCACTTGTGACATTTGTGCCGATTTAAAGACGTACAAATATAGCAAAATGGCAGTGATTTTAATGTGCTTTCTAAGTGCTTTAAAAATACATGTTTTAATTGCGTCCCTTATTTAAACCATTAGAGTAAACACTGAATTTATACAATTCTTATAACTAATACATATGTAGAACGTTTCAATAAAAATATATGCTTGTAAATATCAAGTCATGTTATACAAATTATAAAATTATTCTTACATTCTTAAATTAATGTTCAATTAATATTTCTTACTATATTAATTTATAAAAATAGATTCTTGATAATTGAACCATGAAACAATGGTTTCAATAATTACAAAATTTCAGATGAAATACAAACACTGCTTGATATACATATTGAATATCATAAAAAGTCTGAAACGTATTGTGGTATACTTTACACAGGCTTGTAATTGACCACAATTATAATATAAAAATCCCACAAAAATCTAAAAAGAAATATAATTGAACAGATTATGTGGTGAAACAGATAACCGATAATGCAATTAGCAAAGGCAGAGCAGAAATGATTTGTTTTAAATTGCTCAACAACTTCCAATCAAATTTCCTGTAGCTATGTTATACGTGATCCTTTCTGTAAACCGCTTGGGCAAATGTTTACTAAAAACATTTGTTTAAATATAAATTCTGTGCTTTTTCTAGGTGGGTTTGCAGAACATTGACATTTGACCTCAATGTGACAAAGTGTGTGCTTTCATCTTTGCTGCACTCTAACTTAAACCGCTCTTTAAGGTGTTTTAACAACTCAGGTTTGCACTGACACAGACATGAATCTGCCAAGACAGGAAATGAAAGCTCAGTACAGCGCACTGGCAGGTACTCTCACAGGAGCCCAGAGAACATGCTGCGCAAGGATCAAGGTGGATGTTTTAGGAAACAGATGCTTCGGCTGTGTAGAGGTTCCATTTTGAAAGCTCCTCAGAGAGAACAGCAGCTAAACGGCATTAGTCAGAATGAACAGAGCTGGACCGTCTGGCCTGCTGGCGTGAAGTCACACTCAAAGCACCTCACCGCTCTGTTCCGTCAGTGTTTGAAAGACATTCAAATGCCTGAGAGAAACACGAAGTCGACAGATCTTTAAAGAGAGACAGAATACAAGAGAAGCTGGAAATCCCAGGCTAATAGATACTTTAAAGCAATGAGGCAAAGGTTAGAAGTGTCAGTTTTCTTTTATGTTGAACTGAAGTAGTGTATCCTATTCCAATTTAAATGCAGAGACAAACATAAATACATTTCCATTGATAAACTGATTTAAAGTGCTATCGAAAATTGTTTGCAGCCCAAAAGCAACAACAGTGAATCAACCAATGAGGTTACTTTGGGGCGGGACTATCAGGTTGGCAAACTTCACATTTAAATTATGCTCAAAAAACACATTTTGAACGAACAATAGTCATTCTTTTTAAAATAATATGAAACGTATAAAATAGTAGTAGCCATTTAAAGAACTTCATCTGACATTTCTCCAAACTTACTGAAGTTACAGGCTGGTACTAACAGTACAAAAAAAAATAATCACATACCAAACACTTGACACTTCAATACCTGGAGAAGCAGAAGGGAAGCACATGTGGCCACATGAATATGTAACAAAGCATAAAACACACATGTTCCTGAGCAGACCTTTGCTCGGGCTGTTCGGTGTTGGCACAGCATCATGAGATGGATGAATGCTGCCTTTCAGGCCAGAACATGTCTGGCAAATCCCCCAGGTCTCAAGAAACACAGGTGGTGACTTGAGAGAAACCCAGGGGCAGAGCATCTCTACAGCATATGCGATCAGCCCTGCTGGTGTGCGGACAAGCAGGGTCAAGAAGCAGGGCTCAACAATAAGTATGGCCTGCTGGCCCGGGGCCAGGGTTTCAGGCCAGTAGACATAATGGTCACTCGCCCTTTTGGGCCAATGCTGCACTTCCACTGAAAATAGTACATTCATTGATCTTGTTCATTTGTTTTCCAGCAACAGTGTATTTATGAATTTATGGAGTTATATTTTAGCAGCACAAGTAAATATAAAAATTGATATACACTATGGTTCAAATGTTCGGGGTACGTTTTTTTTTTTTTTTTTTTTAATTCTTCTTATTTCTTCTTATCATCAATGTTGAAAACTACTGTACTACTGCTTAATGCTTTTATAGAAACTGTGATACAATTTGGCAGGAATTTATGAAAAAATTTCAAAAGAACAGCATTTACTTGAAATGCAAATATTTTCTCACATTGTAAAAGCCTTTACTGTTACTTTCATTGATATAATGCATCCTTTGTGATTTGTGAATGTAAAAAATGTAAAGAAAAAAAAACACTCAATGAATATAAATAGAAAATAAATGTTTCCAGCAAATATAAAAAAAATACACAGCAAAAATCAGAATTACTGTGGCTGCAATAAAAAAAAAAAATTAAATAAAAACTTACTGTTGAGCATTGCAATTTAATTTACTGATATCGTTAGGTGGGAAAAGTCTTTGAGATACCGAATGAAAAGGCCTTGACAAAGGTAAAGCTGTCAGTTACATATTATCTAGGATAAAAAGCCTATTGTATTCCATCGCTGATGTAATATTAAAGCTACTGGCATGAGTGCATCACAACAACTATCTAACTTTGTTATCTAAACGGCTTCCAAAAAAGAGGTGCAGCTAAGATCTGGCATGGTTTTTGCGCCACACAATGCTCCTTTTACACCATTCTCATAATGTACTGGGACAGCGGGTCAAAATGTGGCAGCGTGAGATTGAAGATAACAAACCCCAGTCATGTGACCGAGCCAGGAACAGGCGCCTCTCGCAGCATTCACTTCAAACGGTCCATGTTTCCCCGAGTCTGCATTGATAAAGGCTTGGCTTCCATCAGCATTAGGCCAGGGCTTTGTGCTCAGACTACTCCACCCCAGTCCTAAAAACTTCAAGCCGCCTGAGGGACAATGATGTATAAATTAGCTGCCAGTTCAAAGTTTAATTTAATCCAGATTTCAGCCACTGCTGAAGTGGAGCAGAATGGCTTAGAAAGTCGGTGGGATGCTTTGTCAAGTCTCACGCCTGCCTCCCCACCTCCCCTTCTCCAACAGGAAGCTCTGGAAGAGTTCTTTAGTTTCAGCTCATTAACCTCTCAGCGGTTAGAGAACCCCGAGCATGCAATAGTCTGAAGCAGAAAAGGAACAAAGGGCTGGACACGACAATGCCACAATGTCTTTCTAAGAACATTAAGGAGATGAGCACTGCCTCTGTTTTCTAACAGGAGTCTCTGGACTCCTGCGGTGTTGCAATCATCGCTCTACCAAAAGGGAAGTTTTTTAAGTGCCAGCTAGTCAGGTTTCACTAATAGCGCAGGAATCGAAAAGTGGGAGCTTTTTCCTGAAAGTTTGTGCTGACGCAAACTGTTTTTCGCCCATCCGTTTACATAGGCATCAAAAATGATGACCTGCCAGAGTTGTTCATCACTTGGCGCTGCAAATGGGCCCTTATCTGCAGAGATAAAAGCTGGAGGCGATTTCGACGCTTCAGTGGCTGATCTGTTCCAATCCTCACTCTGTCGCAATTGAATTCCCATCCAACCTTTGCCTTAAGAGGATTTGTCCTCAAGGGAGTCAGGAGGCCATGGCATTTGAGAAGAGGGGGAGGGGAATTGCCTGGAAAAAACTTCAGAAATCCCAAAACTGGTGACGAGAGAACAGAGCAAGACCTTAAAAGTAATGAAAGGTGAAAGGCTTGTCTCTTTGTCCTATTTCAGCAGAGTCAGATTGAAAGTCGAACAGCGAGATATATTAGATTGCAGGGCAAAGTGGTGTTTCGTTGACGCAGACAACCATCTGGTTCGTGTTTGTTGTTTTGATAGAGAGAAAAGGTATAGCACGTATTAATAAAGTGAACGAGGGATGCAGGCCGCAGGAGAAAGCAGCAGGTGGTGATTTCTGATCCCATTATGTGGGGCTAATCCACAAACTAGAGCACACGGTCTTGTTACAACCTACAATTTCTGTTCTAGGAACAGCAACACCTTCACTTGAAGTGGCCTCGGTCTCATCTTCGGCAAAAACATCTGTTGTTTCGCTTCATCGATCAATCAACTAGGAGAAGCGGTGGATTCTGGTATGATTATAAAGTGCAGGGCATTTTCTCAAAGCGTGCAGCAGATGAAACATCATGCTGCTCTTTCACATACAGGCAAAGTTGCAGTACGGATTAGAGCTTTGCAAAGGCATCGGGGTTATAGTGGCACATGCATGAGCTTAGTTGGATTGCTAGAGTTGACCGGGCAAATCGGGCCACATACTAAAGGACCAACAAAACCAACCTATATTCAAGGTTTTCAGTAAACAAATAAGCCGGTTATAATACTGCAGTACTTAAACAATATAGAAACATGTAGGACAACGCCATAACAAACAAAACAGCCTTTACGGTCTTAGAATTAATTCACAAAGAAATGAAAACGCTACAAAACAAAACGCGGCTAAAAGACATTCAAGAGAACAGCAGTATAGACTTTTGAGAATAAAAAAAAAAAAAACAATGTAGTCATACTACACTAAGTACATCTTAAAAACATTAGAAAATAAATAAATTCTTGCAAATGCTACAAGTGAATTTAGAAATCATAATTTAGGGACGCACCGAAGATTATCAGGCGAGAATGACATTCTCGGTTTTTGGCAAAAAGAGAAAAACAGCTGAAAATACGATCTGAAAATAAAAACACAGGTTTTCTAATTAGAAAACATTTTCGGTTACAGATTTCAGCCCAGAATTTTCATTTTGGTGCATCCCTAATAACAATATAATGCATAATATAATGCATGAAAAAATGGTATTAATTTTGAAGAAATTATATTAAACTTATATATATATATATATATATATATAAGTTAATATAAGATGACGGAAAAGGTACTCTGAAAGTAAAAATTTTCCAATACTGTCCAATATATATATATATATATATATATTCACCTAATAATCTTAAAATAAAAATAAACTAATATCTGTTCTTTCTGGTGAAAGAAGGTTCTTCAGATTATAAAAGAAGACCCTTTTAAGAACCTTTATTTTTAAGAGTGTAGGTTCCTAACATACTTTCTTTCATATACTAAACAGCAGCATTTTCAAGTGGTCGTGTGTGAACGGGATTTGTCAAGAAATATTGTTAAATCAGCTGCAGAAATTGGACAGACATTGAAACAAGAGAGCTTCATTTGTGAACAACAGATGTGGAACATTTCCCATCCGAAAATGTAATGTGCTTCATGAGTGAAAGTGGCTATTAATCACAATCATCATTAATGAATTAAAAAGTTTTCTTGCTTTTCTGACTTTTTTCTACTTATATATGCTATATTTTGTCAAAGAAAATGGACCGTTACCTTTCTACATATATCTAGTCATCCTGACAACAGAAACGGTCTTAAGAGGATTCTTAAAGCATACGGCCAAATTCAAATTTATATTTTATTCTATGTAAATAATTCAGCTTTGGCAAACAGAAATAGGTCCTGCACCAGAGCTTGTCTGAGCTTTAAATCTTTCATGACGAAGAGAGCAGATGAGCGCAGATGAGCAATAGGAGGAAGAGATGGTTCTTCCCAACAGACCTCAGCCGCTGCAGAGTTTATCAGGACAGAGAGGGACTCGCTCCACGGTCCAACATGCGAAACTGTTGACAAACTGAACCACAAGAAACAAATCTCAAATCTGTGCCAAACCTCACACGCTGTTCTACCCTGCTCGTTTTACTCTCTGCTGTAATTCAAAAGGAATGTGTGTGGTTTGAACGAGTCGCCTTTTTCCAGCCCCAGAAGCATTGAAAACCCCTTCTACCATAGAGCCAGTCTGATCTAATGTTTGCTGATAAGACTCATTTGGTTGTCATATGGAAACACTGAGACACTTTAAAGGCACAATTGATGGTTAATGCTAGATGTTTGTCAGTCTAAATGGTAACAGAAAGAACTGTGCCGAATTGGTCTAGTGGAGATCCAAGCCACACCAAAGAGGAACCAACGTATGACGCTTCTGCTTCGGTTTATTAGTGTGTGCACAACGTAGAGTCAACACTTAGTTAATTATGCTATGTAATACAAGCTACGCTCGGATTTACTCAGTTTTTCCATGAAAGGGGCCATGATCACACAGAAATATGTTTGTGATCTCAGTATTGAATGTGTCTGATTTGTACTGTCAGTGCAGCGTGAAAAAAGAAAACAAAGCGATTATTAGCTGGGGGAGTTTGACGAAGGTGATACAAAGCAGGAACAGATGCAGTATTCAAACAAAATGAAGCTCACAGTGCCAGAAAGCAATGTTTAATGTCCGACGGGGCCTATAGTCAATAACAAAGGACACATGCAAGTTATCCTGAATGTGATGGATGGGTCAATAACACATTTAGTCAACAATAAAGAAAATGAGAAAAAAAAATAGTTTATTTTAAAACACATGTGCCAAGTCACTAGAAACAGACTCTTTGTATTCATGTTTGTCTCATATGGTTTTGCACCATGTAAAAGTTGCATCAAAAAAAGTCACAGAAAAAAGACTTGCATCATCGTGAGTTGGACAATTTTTTACTTTATGTCCCAAAAAAATACAAAAATGAAATACGTCTTAGACGTGTATTTAAGTCACCATATGTATAAATTGAATTTTTAACATATGCTTAAATAAACAGATGCAAACCAAATCATTTTCATAACATTACTGACCTGAATGCTGAACACTAACCTGAAGTTTACATATGAACTGTTTCGGTTGGTAGGTTATGCCAGAACAACAGAGTTTTCCACAGTTTCATATTGTACGAAATCAGACTGCTGGTCCTCGATGGTCGGCTCAGTGCTGAGCGTGTCAATTTCATTTGTGCCAACAATGACAGCGCACTCATTTGGACAGGCTCTTCTGAGTTCACCCTTTTCTCATTTAAACAGTGTGACGGAATGCTACTGGATGAGAAAGGAGATCAGAGTGCAGTTTACAGCACACAAATGGGTGTTAACAGAGTGCATTAGGCCAGATTAACGGCGGCGTGTGGGGCTGTCGAATTAATGCATCCGAGCACATCAAAACTCCCGAAGGGTCAGTATGCTTTCTGAACCACAATGATTAAAGATCAACAAAATCTCCTCTTGGGCCGTCGTCTCACTGCCGCAGTCACTTTCTAAGCAATGTACCCACTTGATTAGGTGGACACAGTTAAAAGTAATTGGATATGGTGGCTGCCACCAGTATCAGTAGGTGCAATTTATGGTTCAGAACAGCTGGAGGGGACCAGATTTCAGTCTTCAGAAACCACCAGAGAAATGTTATCAAGTCTCTTCAACATCACCTCAAAAAACTCCCAGGATGCTTCAGTGTGTTTTAAGCAAGGCCATATGCGCCGAAGCAATAGAGACAAAACAAGCGTAAAATACTCTGCTTTCAAATGGCGCTTTTCCACAGCACGGTACGGTTTGGTATGGCTCACTTCTGGGGGGGTTTCAATTGGGTATAGTACCTGGTACTTTTTTTAGTACACGTGATGAGTAAACCTTGCTGATCAGTGATTGGCCAGAGAGAATTGGAAAAGTGACAAAAGTGCAGCTTTTAAGAGGTACGGTTTCTAAAGGGTTCCCATAACAACCACTTATCATATTGTCAGTGGCATGTGGAAATTAAAGAAATGCTTGAAAACACGCTGAGAAAATATCGACCTCAACCTATGGTTAATTACTGAAGTTACACTGAAAAATTATTTGTGCATTTTAATTAGGCGCATTCATAGACGTCAAAGAGTGCTTACATGTATTAGCAAAAGCTTTTTATTTCTTCACAGGAATTTGTGGTTCACAAGTTTCTTTAAAACAGTTGACAGCGTGGCTAAAGTTCTACATTCTACAAGTTCCTTTACCATACGGCTGAGAGTCACTATATATTTTTTTGTAGCAAAAGATATAAACCCTCTAAACAAAACCTCCAGCATAAAATACACTTTTAGATACTCTTAGTAAATATATTAGCCTATATATGAATAATTAGAATTATTCATTAGTATTATGTAAAAGAAAAGTAAAATTGCAGTACAACTGCAAATAAATAAAAACGAATTAATTAAAAATGCAAATATACAAATACACAAGTGTGTGACAGACCTTTCCAGAAAAGATATTAAAAAAAGTCACAACTGATCAGAATGAACTTTGGCTCAGGTGATGCAAGTTGTTTATTTTTTGCAGAATTGAATGAATTACAGACTTGCATAACATCAAACTGAGAAACGCACACTGCAGCACACAGATGGTGTCTCACACTGTTCTTACATTTACACTGCACAAGATGGCTTCTACACTCATCAGCTCACACAGTTAGACGTCTCCTCACTTAACTTTCCAAAAGCTTTTTCCATTATAAACTACACTTTCTAACGGCAAAGACTGATAAAGCTTATGAAACACGGAATCTCACACGTTTCCCTCATGCACAGCAAATCACTCTGGTATCACAAGCTGTCTTTTTACAGTGTACTTTTGGGTCCCAACCATGGTACATAGTATAGCGAGTACAAGTAGCAGCTGTTTGCAACTTTAACTAGAAAACGACTTGACAAAAAGACGCCGGCTTCATTGTTTTATGCATAGTAGGAAATAAGAAATTACTGAAATTACGCTACTGTTCAAAAGTTTGAGGTTGGTAAGATTTAGTTCTTTTTTCTTTCTTTTTTTAAGAAAGACTCCAAGCTTACCAAGACTGCATTAAGTTATCATTACTCCAGTTTTCAGTGTCTCATTATCCTTCAGAAATCATTCTGGTATGTTTATTTGCTGCATTTAAAACATTTAAAAACAGCATTTGCATGAATTAGAAATCTTTTGTAACATTATAAAAAATTCTTAATTTTATTTTGATCAAATTAATGCATCTTTACTGGACTTACAGTGTACTAAAACTCACATTTACCTCGGACTAACTTTTCAAGCAAACTCAGTGTGGTTAACTTGTGTGCACCAAAGTTCAGAAAACCACTTTCACACCAACCAAACTCTGACGTCAAACAGACCCCGGCCTACCCAAAAGCTGCAGTATGAAACTAGTTAAAACGAACCCCCTTCCATTTCAACCGCTGTTCTTAAACCACAATCCTCCAAAGGAACTTTCCATTTGCTAAGCTAATAAAGAGCAAGAAAGTCAGACTGAGAGCAAAAGGAGCGCGTTTTAAATGGTGGAGCGTGCTGAGGGTTTCTTTTTTTTCCTCAAGCCTGTGTGTTCACATTGGGAGGGCTTTGGGTCACGGCTTTGCACCCTTGAGGCTCCTTACTGTCTACAGTAACCGGGCAAAAGCAATGCTTTGGCAGCAGCACTTTCAGTACTCGCTCTGTACAGAGCGCGTCGGTCTGCCACTGCTCCACCACTTCCGAGCTCGACTCAGCTTGCGTTGTTTGTCGATTCCCACTGGTATGCATGACTTTATCCCTGTGAAAGAACTGCTTCCAATTCTCAGGGGGAAAAAAAACGTGAACAGAGCTGCTTTGAAGCGAACACACATACGTGTTGCAGATGTTTGTGGTGCCGGCGTAAACAAGCACAAGGCATGTGCCATCAGAGCATAGTGAGGCATATCTTCTTTTTTCCCTCCCCTACTCTGCCTCTTCATTCTTTCCATCTGCTGGGAAAGAAGATAAAGAATAATGCCACTGTTCTTTGGAGTAACCGAAGACAGGGTAATAATAATGACGAGCTTAGCTGCAGGGAGAGAAGTCGGCTGGGCTGAGGTTGCATGGCTGATGACAAAACAAGAGCACTCTGGGATTCCTTTACAGGCCTAGCGGCCCAGTGCCTGCTGAGACCATTAAGGATTATGCAATGTGGAACAGTTAGAGTCAATCAAAAAGAGCCCCCCCAGGGAAGAGGTGGGATGTAAGATTTTCTCCCACGTGTCCACTTTAAATGCCTGCTGGAGAAAAAAAATTGCTTCAATTACACTACCGCTCCAAAATTTTGAGTGCATTTTTATGTTTATGCTCACCAAGGCTGCATTTATTTGATCAAAAATACAGTAAAAACAGTAATATTGTGAAACTTTCTATTTTAAAATATCATTTATTCCCATGATGGAACATTGAATCTTTTCTAATTATGAGATTTTTCTCAACTTTATTCATTCAGCAAGATGTTAAAAAAAAAAGAAGATAAAAGCCATCTAAAAATCTAATTTCCTCACTGCTAAAAGGTGCTGACAACCTCGTTGCTGATTTGTGGATGTGTTTTCATTAACACAAAGTCATCACTGGCAATCAAAACCTGAAACTTCAGCATGCATCTGCTAAAAGCTGTAGCATGTTACGCTATTATTATTTCATAAGCCAATATTCCACCCTAAACCATTAATATTTACAGGACAACGTAAACGGGGAGCACTTCTGGGCCCTTATCTCACAGACTCAATACATTTTTTAGTACGCAGGATTATTGCGGATATGTGACCATCCGCCTTGCTAATCAGGAATAGAAAAACAGCCTCAGGTGAGAGACTGGCAGAAGCGAAGGGTGAAAACGAGGTCAGCATGCTACTATCTCTCGCTCTTGGTCACCCTGCGCATTCATTTAATCATGTAAGCATCCGGACAGAGTGTATAAAATACATTCTTATAAAAATAAAGGTTCCTTATTGACATCTATGGTCCATGAAGAGCCTTTTAAATTTTCAGGTTCGTTACAGTGGAAAAAGTCTCTTTAGATTTTTAAAATGCGTCTTTTAAGAACTGTTCACTGGGAGGTTCCTTGGGGAACCAAAAATAGCTCTTCTGTGGCATCTCTTGTACCTTTTGGAAGCTTTATTTTTTAAGAGTGTAGTGACAAAAACTACAAAAGAGGTTAAAAATAGTGCTGGCACACATTTAGCTAGTTACCAAATGTGGATAAAAAAAAGGTATTCACATCTCTGGCAAAAAGACTGTGAAGATGCTTTGAAAAACTAACCTAATTACACTAACTAACATTAAAAAAAAATTGATAGGGTGAAGACTATTTCCTTGAGATCTGTCACAGGCAACAAGAGCGCAGTGACCTTGCAAAACATCTCCATTTCGAAGGCAATGTTCACACTTCCCACCAAAACATCATGCAAATTACATGGTCAAACATCTGGTCACAGACAACACACCAAACTGTGACAGGTTCGTAGCATACAATTTCAGAGAAAGCAGAGGTCAAGAGGCACAAAAAGAGACTAAATAACATTCTCAGGTCACATTCGCAGACAAACCATTTCTTTTTGTTTATAGGAGAAGGGGCCGGTTGCTCTCGCTGACAAACACATGGATCATCCTGGAGGTTTCAAGTCAGATAACTTTAATTGCTCTGTGTACATGATGCCGGTATAGAAAATCTATACGCTATGCTGGGTCTCATTGAGATTGATGCTGCCTTCACGCCTCTAGGCTAAAGTGAGTGAGTGAGGTCCCAATCAATGGGAGGAGACAGTACAAACCAGCATGCCAGTCAACCATGGAATTACAAAGCACGGGTGCCAATCCCTTGGCATTTTGTCAAAAAATGACTAGCAACTGGCTTATTCAGGATCCACGTTCATCAAATGCATTGCCAATTAACTGTATAATAAGGCAGGCAGGCAGAAATGCAAAGTAGTCCCTGTGTAAGGTTAATGAATGCTCCAGAACATACATTTTCCATCTGAGTCTAGGATTCTAAAGAGTAACGGTGGCTTTTAAGAGAAAGCTTGTGCAAAACAATCCACGATCGCATGTGTTCACATTCCAACAAACCGAGCCAAGTGTGACCAAGAGAGAGTTAGTGTCTGATTTACAGCTTCTGCATGTTAAGCTGGTCTAAGAGGCACCTGGTCACTTTAAGCAGGGGGTTTATGGAGAAGTTAGGACAGTTTGACTTTAAACAGAAGTGTTAAAGACAAAATGGTTGCTATTGGTCTAAAAGCACATGTGGTCCAATATTAAAGTTCAGCTCTCCTACAGTTGTCGAGAAGACAATGCACATTTACAAATACTGCTGATAGTTCACACTGCAGTCACTTCCATTTTGAACAAAAAGAGAAAGGTTAACCAAACTGAAAACAAGCAAGTTGTTTCTGCATTACTCACTTCATTTGTACCTGTCCAGAAATGTCTCCACAACCAACTTAGTGGTTTTTATGGCCGAATTTATAGTAGCTTTATACGAGTCTGTGACTCTGATGAGGTTGAGAGAACAATATCTTTCTCTGTCATGAATTTCACAATACAAGAGTGAAACATCTATTAAGCTTCATTCCTCATTTTCCAAAAAATGTCACAAACGCATCAAACGCGAACAATTTAGTCATTCATCGGCTTTGCAGAACCACATCTGAGCTGAAAACCCTAGACAACATCATGTGTATATGTATTTGTACAGTATTCCTAATGTTCATTAATACCTTGCTTAATGTTTTCTTCACTAGATTCTAGTTATTACTATTTAAAAATAAACACACGCACAACATCTGGTGTGTATTAACACTTATAGTGTAGGTAAAACAACAATGCCAAGCTGATTAGAAAAACACTGCCGTGATTAACGAAACTGATACTTGATACATTACATCTGACGCGATACATATCTAAAAATTAATTATCATTGACACATGGCAAAGTATGAATCAGTCCAGTGAAACAGTGTTTGACTGGTTACTTTATAACGTGGCCGGATGGCTGCTTGAGTTTATGCTCAACTACCCCCCAGCAAACCGCTTATTGTTCTCGGTTGAAACTTACCCTTTCCCCGGAAAGAAAGGCTGTCAAGCCGAGGGTTAATATCATCCAAACGTTCCTCATAATTCCTTAGTCTTCGCTTGTGAAAACGGAAAATATCGTCCCCGTGTCTGTTTCCACTTTTGGAGAAACTCTTCCCTCTCTCTCGCTCGCTCGCGCTCCAATCTCGCTCTCTCACAGGACTCAAATCCCACCGGATACGTGTTGCTTTTTTGTCTGCTTATTCCTCCGCGCACTTTTGTACACTAAAATAGGTCGTTTTCGATATGTTTCGCCAAGTCTTGCGCGATGAGTCTACGGCCGCATGCGTTTAAAGCTGCACTCGTCTTGCAAAGGTGAATTTAACGTGAGGTCTCTCGGCCATATGACTGAAGTGGAGCTCTGCTGTCGAGCCACCCGCAGGACTGAGAGGAAAATACGGGTCAAACAGAGGGAGAGCTTGAGCAATGATTGACAGAGAGCGCGACCATATGGGCGCTTGGCTGGAGAAAGAGAGAGAGAGAGCGAAGGAAAAAAGACAACTTCAGTTCTGGTTTTAAGAATTTTTGTTTTAAGACATGACAGATTTAGCATCAAAAGAATAGTGCTTTTATGACACTGTTATTTTAATAAGCTGCTTATTTGTAAATCTCTAATTACTTAAATATATGTAATTATGTAGAGCATTTTGAGCTACCGTTGAGTATGAAATGTACTATATGAATATTTTGTTATATTTGTTATATCCGAGTCGGATTTTTTTCAGTGAACAGGTTGAGCCAGTTTTCCAAACCGGTTTAAACGGACTGAATCGGTCAGAGCTGAGTCAACCACTCACTGACTCATTGAACCGTGAATCTGTGCCAATTATGTTCCAAACTCTTAAAGGATTTTAAAATAAATGTTTTTAAGTGTATTTTATTAAGCATGTACATGGTGGCACTATAAAGAGTAGGCTATACCTGCTAGAACTCACTAAATTAATTCTCAATGCAATGTCTCCCCCTATTGGACAAATACGTAGCGCGTAATGGTAAACAATCTCATGCACTAATTAATCCTGTTTTTAATTTTTTAACCTTCTCTGAGTGGTCATGATCTCCATTTACTGACCACACTCTATGAAACAAAATTAAGTCTGATTGTTTTTGAAACGCAAATGCAATGCATTTGAAAGCAATTACGAAGCAGTAAATTGCTTAGAGATAACTGGACACTTGCTTCCTGATCTTGAGTACTGCCAAAGGTAACCAATTAACCCCCTGCACAAAAACACATGCACCCCTCCCTCTTCTTCCTTCGCAGGCCAAGATTATTAGCAGTGGCGTCCTAGATTACCCCGCCAATTAAGGTGATGGTAAAGCCTCTTCTGCCAGAACCCTGGGGCCTCTTTTGTGCCCTTAATAAACACTTACATATACATCAACAATAATACAATACTAATAATGAAACTATATAATTATTAAACCATTTGTCTAATAGTTGATACAAAAGTAATGTAATGCATTTATTATTTACCCAAATTTGCATACTTAGCTTTCTTAGTTTTATATATTTTCCATTAATCATTTCCATTCCATTTCCAACATTAGGATGTGTTCATTCTTTTGAGGACTGAACTGAATAACAAAATTGAAAGTGCCACCTAGTGGCATGTATTGTTATTTCTTCTTATTAAACATGATTCTAGTCAACAACCCTCATGCAAAGCACAGTGGACAATAAATAATATTTCAAAGAAATTTGCATGTTGTAAAACCCACAAACAACAAAGGGTAGCTTTGTTGTGTTCAATCTCCTTTTCACTCTGGCCTCCCTGAGGCTTCAGTGTCATTGAGCTGAATTGGCTCAAAGGCTTTCCAAGAATTCCAAAGCTAAAGGCAAAAGAAAGTACAATCAGAATATTAGTAACATTTGCAAAATATACACATACTATGCTTTTTCGTAATTGTAAATAATTCACTCATAGTGATTTTCGCTGCCCTAAGACCCTCCATCACAGCCTCTAAATCAAAGTGTTAAGTTGAGGACACTTTAAGACGCCTGAAGCCCCCAAACAGGTGAGAGGCCTTTTCTTGTGGAGTAAGCAGCAGAGAGGCCATCAGAGGGGAATGATTTTGTTCAGAGCCGGGCGCCGATTTGACTTCCTGGGTTAAAGGTCAGGAGACAGACAGCGGGAGTATGAAAGAGAAGACGGACCAGTAAGAGCATAAATCTTCACATGAAGTTGCTTGCACACAGAACTTTATCACGTTGCTATCAACACATCCCAAAGAGGTAAGACAGAACTTCTAAACCTCTACATTAATATATCACATACGGTCAAAAGGCTTGCACATACCTCGTATAGTTGTATGTGGATGGCCAGTGGATGACACCTTAATCCTGCAGACATAAATCAGGCTTATTATTTCCTCAAACATGCTCTCATTCATCACACTGTTCATTAATGCAGCAGAAACACACATAATTGATCTCGCAGGTGTGGTATCAATAGCTGCTCTGACCTGTCAAAAGCCATATGGTGCTGTTGAGGCAGATCAATCCCCAGCAGCAGCCTGAAGTGACAGAGGGCAAGCTGCTTTTGTGCCAGCTCCACCTTAGCACTCGTTTCTCCATGCATCTGCCTCCTAGTGTCCTCTCTAAAAGAGCGGGAAGGTTAAGGATGATATGCTGTTAATGCAATCGTCACAGATTAATACGATTAAAAGCTGTGTTAGGTTATTGAATAGATTACATACACATCTTAATTATGACATTTTAGTAATTGAGCACTGCTACTTTAATAATTTCATGCTTTAATTTCATGCTCGGCTCCAAATTCAAACTCACCCCATGAGAGAATTCGGTCTTTCCTCCAGAGTTTTTTTTTCAAAGGAGCAAGAAAAGTAGAGCAGGAGATTGGCAAGAAACCCATCCAGCTCTTTGCTCCTGCAAATATTTTGGCAAAATATATTTGGAATCGTAGAGCTACACTAATATAGCTGCAACTAAAATTAACTTCTAATTTAAGGATAGAGTATGAAGATATAAAAGTCATCCCTAAATACTACTAAACTAAAATACATAGTAAAATAAAGTAGAATAAATATATATATATATATATATATATATATATATAT
>SCHK01065717.1:0-13139 GCA_004124795.1 Poropuntius huangchuchieni
TTATAGTAATTGAGTGGTAATAATTTAAGTAAACAATGAAATTTTTTTTTACAATTTTTCAATGCTGAAAAATTATTATAATAATATAATACAATTTTATATAAAAACATTTATATATATTTACTGTATATATGTATATAAAATAATTTTCTTCTTTAATACTGAAAAATATAATATAATATAATATTTTCCCAAAATTAAGTACATAAGTTGATTTACATTTTGCCTTAACACTGTGAATCATACAGTAATTGATCAAGCAATAATTTTCACAGAATATTCACATTTTTCTTCTTTAATACTGAAAAACAATATCAGCGTAACTCAGCACGCTGCAGGTGACAAAACGCCTCCTATAACAACGCAGCCAATGTCATTCAAAGTTAATGCCGCAAATCATTTAGGAGCTTATCATTATGCACATTTGAGCCAAACAATACATATTTCTCATTTGGGGAGCGATGGCGCAGGCGATGCTAATAGCGCCATTAGCGTTGTGATGTATAGCCAGTGAGGATGTGACCTCTGTTTCACTGCCGCTACAGTAGCCTGCAGGGAAAGCTGATGAAAAAACACTCTGTGATGTTAAACCAAGCTAATATTGAGACCCCGGGCGAGCGGCAGGGCTTTAGCTTACAGAATGTGAAGAAATGCTATATCGCTTTAACATGCCACTAATCAATGTGTGATAATGACCCTCGGGAAAAAACTCCCATTGAGAAGCTGATTATTAACCATAAAATGGATTAAGAACACAGAGGAGTTTCTGAAAGGGCCTGTTTCACCTTTTCAACCTCTATCTTCAAAAAAATACGAATATTGCAGCTAATAGTACAGGACGTTTTCAAAGAAAGAGCTAAAGCCAGTCTTGCATAGCTATAGTCAAATCCATCAGTGTTGATATTATATAAGAGTAAGTAAAAGAGCCATATACATACATATATATATATATATATATAATTTATAAATATATATAAGCACAGATTTTTGTATGTTGTTTTAGTTGCATATATAAAAAAATATTATGTAGACAAATATGGTTGCTACATATAATACACTATAAAAATAATTTTCAAAATATGTACGATTTATAAAATATACAAATTTTACTATGAGGATTTTAAATGTATCTGTAACTTGAAGACCTACATATGTGAAAATTTTATAATGCCTTATGGGTAATATATGGCAATATCACTCTTGATATAGGGCAATATCTGTCATATTACATTTACATATGGGTAATAACCTTTTTGGATGATAGCGGTCGCTATACCAATAAACAATCAAAAGAATAATAAAAATACAAACTAATTATGTATTATATAATCTTTTTTTTTTTTTTACATTAATTTTGATAAAAACAAAATCATTTATTTTTAATTTACAATTTAAAATTGTCAATTAATTTTACATAAATATATTAAACTTAATACAAGTAAAATAAATAATTAATATACACATAATATAAATATAATTAATATAACTGTAAATTCATTTCATATAAATATATAAAAAATAATACAAGTAAATCAAATAAGGTTACACTTAATTTTAAGGTGTCCTTGTTACAGTGTAATTATACATTTAAGTATTGATTAATATTATTTAACTACATGTACTACTGTTAGGGTTACGACTAGAGGATTAATTTATTGTTATTATAACAGCAAGTACATGTAATGTGTAACAAGGACACATTAAAATAAAGTGTAAATATTGACAATTTATCACAGTTTTATTGTGGTAACAATAATTACAGCAACTATGGTAAGTTGGAGGAGGCTATGGTTGGTAAGCATTATCTCAGATTTATTGAAATAATTCCCTGCAAAATTCATCACTTCAGCAGAAGGTCTAAACGAAAGCGAAAACACTTTTACTTATCGAAAAAGAAAAAGTGAGAGAGAAATGAAAAACAGAAAAGAAATGGACACGGTGAGCTCCAGAGAGAAGCTATAATTGTCTAATCAGACAATGGCCAATAAATCATCCTCTTCTGTGACTCTGACAAACCTTCTCAACTACCACACAGTGGAAAACAAGAAACAAAAGGGGGCTATCGCAGCCGTGGGCCCCCGTGACGCTCCTCTGCCAGGGGACCCGATGTTTTGTCTTGCTCTGGTAATGGCGATGACATGCAGGTGTAGGGTGTGAAGGCAGTGCAGCGGGGCTTCAGGAGACAGAGCTGGTGTGTGTGGAGGAGATACGGCTCTCCGCGGACACTCTGGGTAACAAATGAGCCTGTCATTGCGCTCAGACTTTAATCAGCAAACCTTCTGTGCTCGTGTGAGTGTGTGTGTGTGAATTTATGTCTCGAGAGTTCCATATGCCGTTTAAACTATTCTCAAAAATGCATTTTTTTCCCCAAGATTTATGTTTGGTAGCAGCCATCGCTCACACCTGGGAGAACGTCTCAAAGCATTTTGGTGAATCCTGGACATCGGTCAACATTAAGTAACAACCTACCTGTCTGAGCCACAATAGCCCAAGACAACACGTCCTGGGATCCATTTTGGCAGGGTCCAAAAATTAAAACTGAGAAAAATTTTAGCTTCCATGAGTGAAATAAATAAATAAATTTATATTTAATCCTACAAATAAAAATAGTACAATTAATTTTACACAAAACTATTTAACAAATAAAATGAAATAAAAAATAATGAATTTATTTAATTAACAATAAAAATAAAGTTATAAATATAGATTTCTAGATAAAAAATTAAATACAGTAATTGCACAAGTAATATTTAGTTGTTAATCTTGATTAATTTTCTATATGTAAAAAGTTAATTTTGAACAGTAGGTTAAAACAGAAACAATTTTAATGATTACATTACTTATTATTTATTAAACGTAATTATATATGACATAATACATATTTTAAAATTAAAAAATATTATAAATTTAATATCAAATTTAAAAAAATAATATAAAAACATAAAAATTGTAAAATCATTTTACTTTAAATATTTAAAAATAATACAAATAAAAATGATATAATTACTATATGTTATATAATAAAGGATTACATCAAATTTACAAATAAAAATAAATATAAACATATAATACTATATATAGTATAAATATAAAGTATTATACTTTTCTAGATCACATACATCTTATTTATTTTTATCTTGGTCAATTATCTCTATGCACAAGTTCATTTTGAATGCTAGGTAAGGATTGGTGGTTGTCAAAAGTAAAATACAGAAACCAATGAGTTGGTAAAAACCTGGCTCTGTGGCTGACATAGTCTTTTTTAGTCAGTTGGGAGTGACGGGGACAAGTACGAGGAAAGAATTCAGTGAAACCCATGCTTATTTTAGTGTCCTGTCAGCCATACACACACACACACAACCTGCAACAAAGAAAAGGTCAACTCCTTTGCCAAAACGATAGTGTCTTTTCTCCGAGTCCCGTCAGGGATAGAGACAAGCTTACTGCAGTGCTGTGGAAAGCAGGCCAGTATTGCTTACTACGGTATTTGTTACGACGGTGGCCTAAGGGTGGATTATGTATCACTGGCCTAAATTGCTGTGGACTTAGAGCAAGCTGGAAAGAATCAGCAAGAGATACAACCTTTGGGCTTATGTCTGCATTTGTGTCTCTTAGTATCTGTGACCTGTACGTTTCAGAAGCATAAGACATCGACAAATCAATTATAAAACTCTGTGACTTGAAAGTCAACATCAAACAGCATTCTCAAACTCATTTTACTTCCATAACGTGACCCAAAACAGAACACTCTAAGTTAATTAAAGAACATAATAAGCTATTTTCTGAAACTGAATTACCAAAAAATGCACTAAAAAGCTACTTTCCCTATCCGTATAAATTATTTTAATTACACAAGTTACACACAGATAAATGATGTATTATGAAAGTAAATACGGTCAATTTTGATTTCATGTTGACTTCAAACATCACGGATCAAAGAATCAAACGCTGTACCTTCCTCTGTTGTTCTCGCCGTTCGGGACTCGCTGTCCATGCCCTGGAACTCGTTGAAGTACGGACGGACTTTGATCTCGTAGACGATGCCTTTCTTCAGAGCCGAGAGCACCATGCTCCTCTCAGAGGGGACCTTCACATCCTGACTCTGCCACGCTCCTGGGGAGGACAGCCCTGACATCTGCCTGTACAAAACCCTGTAGCCCTGGATGAACTGAGACTGCCGGTCAACCTGAGGGGGAAAGATGGTTCAAACTTTTAAAAAAAAAGTGCAATAGAGTGAGAAAAGTCATTGAAAAAGGAGGAAATCCAGCTTTGGGTGCTGGTTCCTAGCATGACATGGTTGGTGTCCCATTAGGTGTCTTAACTAGCCTTACCAGCAATGCTTTCTTGGTCAAACAACTTAAACAGAAAAGCTGATTGATGAGCTTCTGCACCAATTAGACCAGCACTAAACTAGCAGTAACCAGCTTGGAATACCAAGGAATACCTCCTCTTTTTCACTTTAACTAGAATTGACATATTACGACATGTTCAGCCAATCAAATCCCTTTGATAAAAAATGCTCTACATGAGCAATGCATATGTACGACCTTGATAAACTGTAAATAAAACATCAATAACAGCAATCACGCAAGACGTAACCGCCTCGAACCAACAAGCTGTGAAGACGTAAACACATACGTACAAGTATACACACACGTGCACATAAAAATCAACAAAGAACGTGTCAACATAAAGATCAAAGAAGAAACGCAGTCTCGAATCAACAAAAAGGTAAACAAGACTCTTCATTCGCGGAAAGCATCGCTCTTTTTTTAGTTTGGTGAAGAAAAGTTGTATTTACAGAGAGAAGGAGTCTGTATAATTCACATTAATGTCTTCCTAACGGCACAGTCTGGCTTTCGGAGTGAGATATTAAACATCTGCTTTTCCTCCCTACACATGGAGTAAATCAGCCCAATGGGCATCCTTCCTACGCTTTTTAACTTTCATTAATTGAATGATTCAGGGTCGTAAAAGCTTTCTTGACACCACCTACGTTTACCGCGAGAGTGCTGCTGTATTCAGGGACCGTGTAGGCCGGTGATTTATGGATTATTCATACGAGAAAAACACCTCTGAAACAGTCTATCCCCCATTTAGGCCCAACAGACAGGCGCTTATATTTGTCTCTGTAATGATTGTTGATGGCAATCATTAATATACCACAGGAGAGTGCTTACAAACTAATGTGACAAACCCAAAGCTTTAAAATCTCCATTTTAATGCAATTCAACAAACAATAAACACTTTTAGAGTGTTTATATCAATGCTGGAAGACTGCAGAGGGAAATAGAAACAACAACCAAGACGAGTAACAGAGTTAACTTTTGAACTGATGCACTTGTTTGGATATCAAATATTATACATGTACATACTGTATATGTTTAAATAACATAGAGCCGATAATATGTGGCAAATAACATCATTCTGTACAGAGATGATGTCAGAATAATCAAAATAGTATACTATGGAATAGCTCATGTCATTCCAAACATTTCAAAACGACTATCATTATTCTGTGGAACACATCCCGCAAAAAAAGGGGATGGATGGATGGATGGATAGATAGATAAACAGAAACTAACTAACTAAATAAAAATAAATTTAATTTAAAGTTAATTTATGTCTATATAATGAGAGTCAATGGGGTCCAATGATGTTTAAACAAACAGACAAAAACATTCCTCAAAATAACATCTTTTGGTGTTTTACATAATAAAGAACAGTTTGGAACAACATGAGGTTGAATAAATGATGACAATATTTTCATATCTGGGTGAAATTGGTCCCATGCTAAAACTTCAGTCCAGTCATGGTACCTGTACAATAGCCTCTGTACAATAGCAAATTATGTTTACATTTAATTTACAACTAAAAATAAATATAAACATATAATACTATTTATATATAGTATAAATATAAAGTATTATCATTTTCTAGATCACATAAATATTTATTTATTTTTTCCTCTTGGTCAATTATCTCTATGCACAAGTTCATTTTGAATGCTAGGTAAGGACTGGTGGTTGTCTAAAATACAATACAGAAACCAATGAGTTGGCATAAACCTGGCTGACATAGTCAAAATAGTAACATTTAACAGTCATGTGTCAAGATTCTGTCCAATCTCAGCTCATAATTTACAGACTACAATATCTCTCCAGACACAGTTAACATGCTAAATCTTTAGCTTTGTCCAATCACAGAGCGCCTTACCGTCCATGTGACCTGTATGGTGGTGGGGCTGAGGACCACAGGGTTGTGTAGCCGCACAATAACCTCACCCAACTCCTTTTGCACATGTCTGTGATCCACTCCCTGAGCTGGAGGACTTATATCTGTGAAGAGAGAGAGACAGAGGCGAATACCATTACCTCTTATAATGCTCTGACAATGCTAAATTACTGGCTGATACAACATAATCCCTTAAACACAATTTAATCCCCTAAAAGAGCAATGAGGAGTCATTTTCACTGACTCCAGCCGCAGACAGCACAGCTTCAACCCAACCTGCGAGGTTACATCCGCCCAAGGTCTCAGAATCAGTCACCCCTAATGAACATACGGAGGACTCCGTGGCACCTTAATCAAATCTTTTTCCAGTCGAAGTTGGTCCTTTTTTTCTCCTGGTAATGATCATTAAGGTACCAGCCAGGGCACTAACTCAATTATACACTCCAAAAGTAGATGATGTTTGTTCTACGTTATACTCCGTCTCTGGAACTAATGAGCGTATGGGACCGTTAGACCGTGTGGTATCTAGACTAGATCTCGTCCTCTGTGAGCAACAGCTAGGATTTAATTGGAAGTCATTGACACGGGCGCCATTCATATGGGTTTCTTACCAAAAGAAACTCTATACACAATTATATACACAATTACAGTAATTCTAATCTCTCTCAAATACCTTGAGTGCGGACGGGTTCGGACATGGGACTCGGGTCGCTCAGGCCTTGGACGTTGACTGCTCGTACCATGAACAGGTAGATGGTGTTGGGGCGAAGACCCTTAATGGTGTACTGGGTGGTCTTGACATGATCGGCCACAGTCTGCCAGCTGTTGCTCACTGATTGGCTGCAAGCAAATGGGGCAGAGTGATGTTAGGGTTTGAAAGGTCTCAATACACTATAGTCAGATTTAACGCCAGACACAGTCCATTCAAAATGTTGAACCAGCTTGAAGTTGTAGGTCTCAACCCTTTTTATACATTAGAAATATATTGGAAATAAGACGTATTTCCAATGTTTTGTCATATGAACGTGTCACATGAAAAATACTGTAGCATCTACTGTAACTAAACTTTGGTCTGACTGGCAGGAAAAAAATAAATCTTTAGAGGAACTTAAAGGCTAAATAAAGTAAACTACTACAAAATTCATACCTGAAAGCCTCAATAACATATGAAGAGATGGGTGATGCTCCAGCAAGTCCCGGCTGCCAGGACAAAGACACGCTGTTTTTAGTGACGTCGGTGACCTGAGGTTTGGAAGGAGGACCTGGGAGCTCGTTCTCATCTCGGTCTTTAACTACAACAAGACTTCCAGACTCTAAAGCGAGGACAGACATAAGAACATTGAGAAGTTCTGGAACTGTTTCTGGAAGAATAACATTACTTAAAAAGCACATCCACCCTTAAAAATAAAGGTTCTTATCTATGGTTCCATGAAGAACCTTTAACATCTACGGAACCTTCTCATTGCACAAAAGGTTCTTTAAAGTGGAAAAAGGTTCTTCAGAAAGTTCTTTGGGGATCCCAAAATGGTTCTTCTATGGCATTGCTACAAAAACACAATTTTTGAAACTTAATGAACATGAAGGTTCTTTATTGGCATCCATGTTTCCATGAAGAAACTTTAACATCCATGGCACAAAACGTTTATAGCACAAAAACGTTTTTTACAATGGGCAATGGTTCATCAGAGTACTAAAATATTCTTCACACTAGGAAAACAAAATCTGTTCTTTGGGGGCCTCAAAAATGGTTCTTCTATGGCATTCCTGCAAAAACGCCCTTTTGAAACCTTTTGTGGAGTTGCACACAAGTACCTTTGACTTCCAAGAAAGCACTCCAAGATGTTTCCCCACTAGAACTTGCTGCCACACAAGTATAGATACCAGAATCAGAGAGCTGAAAAACAGAAAAAACATGCATTGATCTTCATATCTTCAAGCACTGTGAATTCACTAAACGGCTAATCAATTCGACTCATGGTAAGTCCAAGCTTTCGATCCGAGAGATGTAACCTCAGGCATGTCCAGTTCAGCTAAAGCGCTGACACTAATATGGTAGATATATTCTATTTTCCGCACCCTTCAGCCAGCTTTTATCCTTGCTGGCAAATTTACAAACCCACCCACTAACCGCAACAAGAGTTAGGCTAATTCATTTAAAGGGGTAGTCGCTGAAACCCTCTGGACCGTTGACAGCTGGCACATGTTCCCCCTTCTCTACCTTTCTGGGACGATTTCCCCGTTGTTTGTTGCCTTTCATCAGGACGCCTCGCTTCCATTTATTAGATAAAATGTCAGAGGTGGGCAGCACTGTCAGGCATAATGGCTATTCCATTCCGAGCTGACGGGGAGGGCTTGGGGACTTTAAATTCAATATGGTCCTAAAAGTGTGTTTGTTTGTGTGAGCGTGTGCAAATGTGTGTGCAGCTGGAGCCCGTCCAGGCTTCCGTAAATGATTCTTGGGAGAGCTGTCGTATCCCTAAGTGATAGTATCAAACAATTTACCAAAATCAATATTTCCCATTCATCCCCGTAATGCAATATGATTCCCTCTGCCCGTCTCTGTTATGTCTTACCGATATCTGATTGAATTCTGCTAAGCTTATACATCACACTTAGATGAAGATGTTTCTGACAGCTGGTAGTCACACAAACACACACATATGGCCTTAGAAAGACACAA
This sequence comes from Poropuntius huangchuchieni, assembly GCA_004124795.1. Classification (NCBI taxonomy): domain Eukaryota; kingdom Metazoa; phylum Chordata; class Actinopteri; order Cypriniformes; family Cyprinidae; genus Poropuntius; species Poropuntius huangchuchieni. Next base: position 8,915 of record SCHK01065717.1, read on the forward strand.
TGACAGATACACATCTGGGCACTCATATTAGGGATATATTGGTGGCTATATCAGTGTTGGTTAATAAAAGAACTGGTCCAAATTGGTCGATACTGAAAAAAAATTCAAACAGAATATTCTTTTTCTATGCCAAATAAATAAATACGCTTTTTTAAGTATTATTTTATTTATTATTATTATTATTATTATTATTGTTGCAAATATTTATTTATTTAGTTATTTATGTATTTGTTTGTATAAAATTTTCCATTTGGGTGCATCCCAAATTCATACTTTCATTACAATAAATAAATAAATAAAAAATGAATAAATAAATAAAAAAATTAATAAATAAAATTGTTTATTATTATTGCTGTTGTTGCAAATATTTATCTATTTATTTGTTTGTTTGTTTGTATTAAATCTTCCATTTAGGTGCATCCCAAATTCATACTTTCATTACAAAAAGGAAAAAAATAAATAAATAAAAGTGTTTAGGCTCACCCGCAAACCCTTGATCTGCAGGCTGCCAAGGTCCTGCAGGGACATGCGAGAGTCTTTGCCCAGCAGACTGACCCCATCCTTCAGCCAGCTGATGGTTGGGACCGGTTCTCCAGATGCATGGCATCTCAGAAGAGCCACGCTGTCTACACCAAGAGTCTGGTTAGCTGGACCCTGCCGGATGATGGGGGGAGGACGATCGGTCAACACTAAACAAGAGAGAGAAAGAACAAAAATGATTGTATACCAACATGTAGTTCCTACTTTGTTTTAGAAAGGAGGCAAAATAAAATAAAATAAAATAAAATAAAATAATCATCTTATTTTTGAAAAATGTACACATTCTTACTAGATTTACTTTGATGCTTTGACGGTCATCATCAAGCTAAATTCATTACCTTAAATATAAAAATACCGTTTCACATTCATAATAAAAAACCTTCAGTTTCAACTTTTTTCAACTAAAAGAATAAAAAGAGAACGGTCTCAAGCAGTTATTGTATGAAATGTAAGTGAAAACACACTACAAAAAGTATACATACTATAAAAAGTGTCCCAACTTTAAGTGTACTTTGATTTGTAACACCCCTCTATTTTCTGTTATATTGCAAAGACTATTTATTGGATGGCATATAAACAGGGCAAGAGACAGCAGAGAGGAGACAGGAAATAATTAGGAAGACAGAGTGAGAAAGTGTCCGGAACACAACACAGGCCAGATCTGAAACATTTCCTGCGTGAGTGCAGTGACTCAACATGTCTGGAGCCCATGTGCTAATAACTAGGCCTTGGCTCTTACTGAAATGGAAATGTTGAAGATTGCTAGCAATTAGCATGCTTGTCCATCTAAACTAATATATTCTCCACAGATTATGACATCATGACACTAACAGGCCTTCTTACATCATTTGTTGCTTTAGCACAGGACAGCGAACATGTTCGTCATTAAAAGTGTCTGGAAACATTAAGATTGCAGCCGTGTCCCGTGTGGCACAGGAAACAGGATGAAGCCATGATTGCCTTATTCCTGGACGTATCGGGGTTATATGCACATTTTGTGGTCGCACCACAGGGCAGCGTCTACCCCCCAAGCATTCTGGGAAAACTGGGAGAAACGCTGAGTCTTGGTTTGGAGCTCACTGATGTGGCAGCGAGGTGGTTTTGTAGCTTCCAGTTAGTGCCTGAGATCCTTCATTTAGGAACCAGACTCTGAGTAAAATTTCATGCATTACTATCAGAGGCAGTGTGGTCGCTTAAATATCTCGTGCTGGTTAAGAGAACGTCCCCTCATAAACTGCTTCTCCAAACACGAACCCACCATCCTAGGGAGCACAGATTGGTTCATTTTTTGTTTTGAAACGTTTATAATGACGGGTGTTCATGAAAAGATTTCCATCCATTTTCATCTCATTGTGTAGACACTTTTTTTACTGCTCACAGGAGAAGGAAATCTGTGGAATTTTATGGAATAAATATAATTGTGGCAAAATTGTAAGTAAAACGCTGCATTGTTATTGGCAACAGAAGGCTATATCAAATCATGTGGAATAAATAAATAAAAAATAAATACTACACTGCACATAGGCACTCTGTCTTGCAGTTTTCAATTTTGGTGGCATCATTTTATTTGTTTATTTATTTGTTCGCTCGCTCGTTCGTTCGTTTGTTGGTTCATTCATTCATTCGATCCCGTTATTTATTGTTATTAAAATCTGAAAACCTCAAAATTAAGCACAAGAAGACAAACAAATAAACAAACAAATAAATAACGTATATTATTAAAAGTATAGAACTACTGTATATAATTAAAACTAAACATAAAATTATTATTATTATTATTATTATGTTAAATAATACTAAACAATGTTAAAAAAACTAAAATGATTAAAAATATAAATAAATAAAATTTATATAAAATAAAAATTTAAAATTAAAATTGTTGAATTAAAATTGTAATAAGCATATAAAAATAAATTATGTGGGACTGCACGTGCCTATTGATATGTTCACAATCATTCATTTACATNGCAAGGAATTAAAATTGTAATAAGTATATAAAAATAAATTATGTGGGATTGCACGTGCCTATTGATATGTTCACAATCATTCATTTACATAGCGCTTTATCCAATAAAGACTGTCTTATAGCAGCTTCACAGTAATAAACAAGAAAATAAGAGTATTAAGTTCTTCAGTTATGAAACAAATTTAATTTCAGCTGTTTAGAACCTCTAAAAACACAATAGTGTCATTAATAGCTCAATTTAGTTCAATGTTGATTCAGTTTAGTTTAATAACAGTGTGAATATTGCAAAGTGACCTCAGTTTAACTATAAAACAGCTTGATGATATAGAACATAACAGTCATTATTCAGCTCAAATCAATTCAGAGTTGATTCAGTTTAGTTCAATAGTAGCGCAAAGTTAAAGAAGCTTAATTCAGCTAAAAGCAGCTTTAAAGGCAGAAACAGTGTTATTATTAAGCTCAAGTTGTGTTGATTCATTTGAGCTCATCATTCATGAAACAAATATGATTCAGCTATAAAGCAGCAACAATTGATGTACAAATGGGCGACAAAAGCCCCTTGAGAAGCGCCAACCATTTATTTCTCCGACTAATAATAATACAATAATCACAGCCGTGTCCTGTCCCCTTGCCCCTCTGAGGACACATTAATTAGCAGGTGTGAATTAATGAGCAAAAAGCCGGTGGGTGCTGCTAATTACAGACTGCACCTCTAACCCTTAAATACAGCTTCAGATGCAGTCTTTTTCCATTCTCGTCTGCGTTACTATTTGTCTCGCTCTGAATAAAGGATGGTATTTATATTGTCCAAATCTCCATCGGAATGCCTCATTTGGGCTCAGGGATGAAGAGTTGCCATCCTAATTCATCAATGTGGATTACTCCGCGCCGAGGTTAAACCCAAGAGTGCTTTGCTGGCGCATCCATCAGGCCGACATAAACCCCAGAGATGCATGTGCGGATAGATAGAGACTGATGAGGCATAATGGCTGTATTTGGATTAAAGCTGCATCCTCTGTACTGAATGAGTCTTTAGTGTTACACTGTTGCATTTGAACTTGACTAGACTGCAGTTGCTTCAAATCGACCCAATCTCATCCCTGCTGAAAGAACACATTTGATATAGTGATGTTTCTAAAATTTTCCATGGGCTTCATGGGAAATTGAGATAAAAAAAGTACTAACAGAAACGCTATAGGCTCTTCTATTAAGCACCTTTTTTTTTTTTTTGCAAAGTCTTATATAATATTTTTAAATCAACTGCAGAATAAAAATAAATATGTTTAGTAATTTTAATAAAACATTCTAAACTAACTGATTTTAAAATTCTAAAATAAAATAAACAAAATAAATAAATGAACAAAATGAAATCCAGATTTGACAAAATAAATAGATAAAAAACGTTTTTCTTGCAAAACTTTTAGAGACTAAAGGTCTTTGCACACTCCAAAATTTTTGCACGCTGAAAAATAATTATGAACTCACGTTGTGTCAATCACATATTACACATTGCCCCCGAAACTTTCCTCCGTTATAAAAAAAAAAAAAATCGGATCAGGTTCGATTTTTTGGGTTTTCACATCTGTAGCATGCATTTTAATAGGAATACGAATGCGAAAAAACGCATTAATGTCTAAGAAAAATTATTTTACAATTTTTAATTGTAAACTAAAATGAATTTTTCTATAAATTTGATATCAAAATTATAGTTTATTATAT
>SCHK01065750.1:0-12708 GCA_004124795.1 Poropuntius huangchuchieni
AAACACTTTTAATATATAAAACTGTCATAGTAAAAAAAAAAACCTTCCTAAAAAAAAAAGAGCATATGTGGTCCACATCAGCAAGGGGAGCCATTCATAAAAGGCAACACTATTAACCATCACATAACCAACTCTTAAAAAGGCAGGCTGGAAGAAAGACCAATTTAAATTTTTTCAAATGTGAGAAGGCAGTCCAAAACTCTCTCATTTGAAATGGTCCACTGAGTAATACTGGTCCAATCAATAAAGGCACCGTTTGACTGTTTGGCCAAAGGTTTGATTGTGGATGTCAGTTTACTTTATTGCCTTGTTCCACGGCTTGAGTTTCTCAGGGCACATGATGTTGAGCTGAGGTTTCTGGGTTCAGTTTGCCACTCACGGAAGAAGCCCTCCATTGCTTTCCTGCTCCTCCAGCTGCCCACATTCACTGTAGGAATGATCTTTTTCGGCTGCAGCCACTGCACAAAACGCTTCAGCTCAAGAAAACTGCTGTGCTCACTGTAGGGAATACCTGGAACAGATAAGTATAGAGTAGGAAGTATCTCTCAAAATCTTTGAGATGCTGGAAAAAACCTATTTATGTCCTTATCTCCTTGCTTACAAGACCAACCATGATTTCTACTGCTTAAGCAGGGTCACACTCTAGCCTTTTGTGTAATTATTTCACAAATTATATAGTGTGTTTGTGTAAAGTAACAAGCACAAATTCCCATTAATTGTGATGTTGGATGTGTCAGATTCCAGTGGAGCTTGTGAAATGAGATGCGTTTACTGCTTGCGGCAGCATCTGGTTGGGTTGCAGACCGCTGATATTATGAAATTAAAACCCTGGGCTTGCAAAACCTGACATCTTGAGTTTTTCTCTGGGTCAAATCACATCTGCTGATTCTGTTAATACAGGCCATGCTGTTCTTAGCCTGAAATGACGTTCAGCATTTCTAACAACTGCATGAAGGGAGAAAAATCAATATAATGTAATTACATTCCACATACGAAGCCATTAGGTATAATCTTGTCAGTTAGAGGAACAGAATGACAAGGCTGTGTTGTGTCTACACTGAAAATCAGTTCAATGGAAAGCAATTCTCTTTAAGATCTTATTAAGGAAAGGATGGTGTGACAGATATCAATAAAAAAATTGCATGTTTTCTGCATTTTTGTTTTATTGGTATAGACCTACCATTAAGCAAAATAGAGAAAACCTATTAAAGCATCATAAAACTGTCCATCCTGGATGCAAGCAAATGGAGCAACATGATAAGGTGTTTTTTATTTGCTTTTTCAAAAGTCTTATTTCCATTTTGATTTAAAAGGATGACAAAAATACAAACTCATTTTGCTCAGGGCTCTTCAAGTCACCAGACAAAATAGGGGGTATTTTTTCCTCTTATAAAATCAAAATGCAAATACAACATTACAGAAACAACACAATTTGGTGTACGTCTGCTACCCATGATTAGGGTTTGTTTGGACTTGCAATTTAGTTTCAACTGAAGCGACCCAATTTTCTAAAAATATTAGAAGTAAATGTAGCCCTACATGTGTGCTTTCTTATTAATGTTAATGACTGTCTCAGATATTTCAACTGAATTAAACACATGAAACAGCGAATGAGAGAAGTAAAATCATTATATTATAAATCTGGACTGACACATACCATAGATACTGATGTTCTCTTGAGTCTGAGGTTGGATGTCTTCCACCCTTACAGTTTGGTTGAAGGTCCAGCCTGTGGGCTTGAAGGCCACGAGCTGGTCATACTGCCTGGAGAACTTTTTCAAGTGTGTCCGCAGGTTCTGTACAGTTAAGAAAAAAATACCTGAATCCTTCTGGTTATAAATATTTAGGCTGATCAGCTTGAGCTGTTGCTCCGTTATTTTGAATGTCTGCAAATGTAATAAGAGTAAACGTGAATATAGTCTTATTCACAAGTATTCTTTTTTAAAGAAATTAATACCTTTATTTATTTATTTTTTTAGAAAGAATTCATTAAATTGACAGCAAAGACATTTATAACGTTACAAAAGATTTCCGTTTTAAATAAAGACTGCTCATTTGAAATTTCTATTCAAAGTATCCCAGTTTCCACAAAAACATTAAGCAGCAAAATAGAATTAAACACTGATAAGATATATCAAAATATACAAGTTATTTTAAATTGTAATAATATTACTGTTTATTACATTTTTGATCAAATAAATACAGCCTTGGTGTGTACAAGGGACTTCCAAAAGAAAAAAATCTTACTGACCCCAAACTTTTGAATGGTAGTATGTGTGACAAAAAGGGTAACTGAAGTCAAATGATGCCACATTGCAATCAGCTTCTTTCTTTCAATTTGCATAATGACTTTTCAGTGTGGCTGCAAAAGAAAATGCGGTGCAATCTACAATCAACCTTGCCCTGCAATTTTTCCTCCTTCCTGTCAGGGCCATTTAAACTCGTTTCTCATTGGGAACAACTCTGAAATTGCTTTGAATCAACATCTACACTGGCATGGGTGAGAAAAGTTGCTTATAATGGTTCAGGGCACATCATATAACTAATCTTTATTATCTGCAACTGTCTCATTAGAATTTACTTTCAGTCAGACTCAATCAGTGCTACCGCTGCCAGAACTGCTGCGCTGGCATTTGGTCTCTGTAATTAGAATCTTAATTTTTTCCCTCCCGCATTAGCATAAACGCGCTGTCAAGGAAAATTAAAGATAACACTGAACGCTGCATGAATTTTAAACTCCAAATTGAATAAGTAAACATAGCCTTATTGATTGTGTTTAGCATAATCAGCTATTTTTATACACTTATGAACTCAAAAAGCAAAAATTGCATTTCATGATTTATAACTCACAGATATGACATACAAGCTGCAGAAGTTTAAATGTAGTTCAACTCACTTTGAAATTGAGCTGCATCATGGGAAGTACATGCACCTGGGCCGTTTGCCAGTCTGTAGTGATGCGCTGGCCAATCTCCTCCGACTCCAGGCAGCACATGGTGTTATACTTATCCTTGGACAAACACACCTTAGAGCCCAACACTTCCGATACAGCTAGAGGAACAGGTTGGACAGGTGAGAAAATGTTTATGTATCTCTATACACCATATACAGGAAGGAACGAATGAAAATTGCGATTTGGAAAGAAGTTGCTATCCAGCGAAACAGTTAAGACAGATTTCATTTCAGCAAAACAGTCCACAGCGAGACACTATGTAATCACAGCTTTAAAAGTAAATGGGTGCAGGACATTAATCACAGATGCATTTTTTTTTAAACGAACAGGAAGCCAGTCAGACAAACTGTGGAACAGAAACATAATTTCAAAGTCAAGTTAGGACAGCATCTGCAAACTTCTTTTTTAAACGAGCCTCATTCACGAGCGAGTATGACGGTCACGGATAATAGAAAAGCGGACAATCTATCCTTTCAAGAGCGGATGAAGTAGCACAAGGTCTATAAGAGGTCTTGACAAAGCAGGACAACATTGCTCACTGACCTAGAAAAACCTTCTCTTTCCCAACTGCGTAGGTGCCACAAACCACAAGTGTACGAGGGTTCAGTGTGACCTGCTCAAAAGCTGTGTTTACGGCAAAGGTGATGACTTCCTGTTGAGTGGGAAATGTATACTCAGGACTGCAATACCTATGGAGGGGGGGGAAAAAAAAAAAAAAAAAAAAAAAAGTTTTATTTTGGTTTTAATTTCAACCCTATAACCCATCTCAGTTGATGCAATCAAAAGTGGCCAACACACAACGCAGCACCAAAAAGTAGCTTTGTTAGTCGGGAACTCACGTTGTGTCCAGATAGAGGGTCTTTATCCTGAGACCCTGCAGCTCTGGATAGCGCTCCATGGACGGATCAGCCCGGAAGTCACCTGTGTGGAGTACCGTCTGGCCATCTGGCAGAACAAATAGCAACATGGCAGCCCCAGGACAGCTGGGGGGGAAACAGTCAGAGTAATTAAGGTCTTGTCATTCTGTATGAACATAGGAACCTGTGATAAAGAAATAAAATTGGCTTTAAATGTTCTTTAGTTAGAGGATGCACTCACTGATTAGCATCCAGGAGAGTGACCTTCACTCCTTGCACCATACACTCTGTGTTCATTGGGAGAACATGAACATACTGCTCACCCACCTTCAGCTTGCTCTTCACCAGGTTACCAGTTATCTGCCATGATTCACACCAGTTAGTCACGAAAACCAAGATTCAGTCGAGAGCAAATACTCCCTGACACCATCATTGAAAAAACAGAAAACATTTGCTTCAATGGGATTTTACTTTCCCCACTTGTATTTCCATTTTTCACCTTCATCTTGATTTATGTAAATTTGTGATGTTTCATTTCAATGTGTTGATATTTCTGATTTGATAAACCATGACATATTTTTTAAGTTTAAAGTGTTTGGTTTAAATTAAATTCTTTCCTTGAGATGTGCTTTATTTTTTGTGTGTGTGTGTATACAATAGAAGCCAATGGTCTTCAAAGCTGTGTGGCTACCGATGTATTTCAAAAAAGAAAAAAATGAATAAAGGTTTGGAAAAACATGAGTGTGATTAAATAATGACAGGCTTTTTTATCTTTGGGTTAACCTTTAGTTTCTTGGGAGGGAACTGTTAACGTAAGAGAAGTTCTATATAGTAAACTGAACTTTTCAGTTTTCTAAACAACAAGGAATAAGGTTGGGATACGTACTTTGTTACAGTAGATGGGTAAAACAGAGCCTTTTTTCAAGCCACCGTAGTGGTCTGAGTGGAAGTGAGTGAGAAAGTAGGCTGTAACACCTTCAACAACCCCATACTGAAAAGCATCCACAGCAAAACCAGTTCCTAAACAGAGAAAAAGCATATTATATTACATATAGTACATTAGACAAAAACAAGCTAAACAATAATAGTTATTATGAGAGTAAAGGAATAAATACAAGCAGTCTAGTACATTAAAATTCTGGCACAGCTATTAAAACCAAATGTGTAAATGCTTATGCAATCTTAACAACTGGTATTAAGTAGGTCAAAACAAAAGCATTAATGCGCTTCACAAACCAGGAATTTTCTTGTAGAATGGACACCGCTTGGGCTCCTTGGGATCTCCATCTGTCGCTCTTCCTCTGTTCCATCTTTTCTGCCTCTCTGCCCTCCCTCCTCGGTTTCCTTCTGTTTGCGTGGGCTGAGTCGTACCATCTTCTGCAACAGTCGAAACACTGGACACTTCAGATGGAGCTTTGCTCTTCCTACGCCGTCTACCCTGGAGCTTAGTGTCTTCCCCCTTAGCTTCTGAAATCCTCGCTCTCCTAGCCCCTTGCTGATTGGCCTCTCTGACCGTTGCCTTCACTTCCTCCTCAGCCTTTTTTTCATTCAATGGCTTCAAGCCAAAAAACACCCCAATGTCTGTTTGCTTTAATCCAGAGGGACCTGCCTTATGAGTTCTCCTAGGAGCCATAGATGGTGTTTTCTGAGTTAGGGCTGTTTGGGTGGAACACAACTCTTGGTTTATGTAACTGTTGGAATGTACAGGATTAGATACGCACTCCCGAAGACGCTCTAGTACCAAACTTTGAGGTGACTGTAGCTGGGAGTTTGAATCTTCAGGATTTGTTGTGGATTGTTTTCCTATTGACTGAGGTCCATGCTGAAATGTTTTATCAGAAGCACCTGTGGAGCTGGAAGTAGTCAGGTGATCATCGGGTGCTAACGATGTCTGCAGTTTCTCACAGGTGTCTAATGAGTTTTTGTCTGGTCCATGTTCCATGTTGCCTGTCTCATATTGGTCCGGCATATTATAGAATATATCATCATCTTCATCACTGAACAGTTTAAGAGAATCATCATCAACTTCCTGCAGTGCAGTGCTGTGAAACTCTTTATTAGCTTTTTGAGTTCTGTGCTCCTTATCCACAACTGGAAGTTCAGAGAGTGGGGAGTAGGAGATATAATCGTCATCATCATTACATTCAAAGAGCTCGGCTTTAACCTCATTAGTCTGTGTCTGAACTGCATTGTCAACACTATCTGCTTTAACTAAAGTTGAAGTTTTCATTCTTGCTTCCTGTGAAGAATTCTGAGAATGAGATCTTTTGACGGAAGGAGACCAACCTTTCTTTTTCTTGATATCTTCAGTATTAGGGGAGCGCAAAAGCCGCAGAGCGTTATTTTGGGTGGGAGTTCCATTTGGTCCATCACCAGGAGATGAACTTTGGCTGGATGAAGCAGATACGTTCACAGCACTGTCCACAGAGCTCTCTGTACAAGATGCAGGTGCAATATCATTAATTGACTTCAAGCTGAAGTCTGAGATGGCTTTGGTGGTGCAGTCATTTAGCGCTCGACTCTGCGCGAGAAGAGAGTGGTTGTATCTCTTGTAGTGATTGGGAACGGAGGACGTACAATGAAGACCATCTGGACATTCTGTAACATTAGAATTTTTTTTCTTAAATATTATACAATAATATTCTTGGAAATATTCTACATTAAAGTGATAAGAGCATGTTACTAATGATGGACTCCTCAAACCTTACAATCAATTAATTTTCTAGTTGTAATTGTACTGAAGTAAAAGACATCTAGTCATTGACCACTAGTCATCTTTTTACATTTTTTTTTATTTATTTATTTTAATAGTTTCATAACTGATTATGTTCAAGAATAGCATTTTCTAGCTCAGGGGTGCCCAAGTTCAGTCCTGGAGGGCCGGTGTCCTGCAGAGTTTAGCTCCAACCCCAATTAAACACACCTGAACCAGCTAATCAAGAGTTTACTAGGCATACTAGAAACTTCCCGGCAGGTGTGTTGAGGCAAGTTGGAGCTAATCTCTGCAGGACACTGGCCCTCCAGGACCGAGTTTGGGCACCCCTGTTCTAGCTGTCTTTATTTTAGAGTGGTGAACAATTAAAAAAATAATGCACATGTAAATAAAATTTATAACAAATGTACATGATTTTTCCAGCTATGTAAATAACAATAAAAAAAAAACTCCTGGTATTTCCATATATGTGGGAACCCTGTAAACAACTGATGAGTTGAATCTGGTATGTTAACAGAATGACTGTTGACTTCACATATGAATTTATGAAAAACATTACCTTTACAGTTGTCACCAGGGTTATCTAAGCATTCTGCAACATGCCATTGTTGAGACTGAACCACCAAGAGGAAAAATGGCATTTGGCAGACAGGACAGAAGCCTCCTGACTGGGGATCTTTATCCTGGACATCCTGAGAAAGTTTCCCATGATTCACGTCCAGGGATCCTGAGTTCACAGTGTTAATGGGAGCATTATTGCCATTCTGGTCTAAACCAGTGTGTGTTTCAGCACTGCTGACTTCTGTTTTTTGCACTGATGTCCCAGGATTGCTAACGTTATCCTTTCTCCTCTTTGTCCCATCTTCTCTTGTTATCTGTGATTTGCAGTTTCGTTTTTTGGTTTTCTTAAGAGGTTTATAATCCCAGATTTCACTCTCAGAGCCGCTCTGTGACATTTGTAAACATTAACAGATTCTACTGGTTTGTTATGAACGAAGATGTTTTGTAACATCACATTCATGTTCTCTTAAGACAAAAAACGCGACCAGAGCACAAAAAGGACCGTATCATTCAGAAATTCACCGCGAAAGCAAAAAGCCTTAAGAAAGACGCATTCTGTAAAAGAATTTTAACAAACCGTTCATATTAGATAATGCTCTTTCGTCATCACACTTACCGCCAATGTTGAAAGCGCATTTATTTTCACACTGATGTTCGCATTTTCCATAATGCAAATAATATCGAGTCATTTCATATTAGTCAAAGTACATTTATTTATAGATGTAATACAAATAACATTTTCAGAAATATGACGAATATGTTAACTACTGGCAAAACGAGTTTATTTTGTCTTGGATGCGGTTGCAATTTTTCTGTCGAAAGTGCCGAGCGTAAATGTTAGTCGCTATTCTGTTGTTGTGGGAGTCATGGCGTCTTACAGTAAGCTGTCAGATCTTTTCCCCATTCAAAGCCAGCTAGACTATGCTTTAGAGGACGCGACGACTCAAGAAGAGAAGGAAAATCTCATACATCAGTATTTTCACAAAATAGACGAAAAAGACGATTTAATTATACCAGATTTTGAAGAAGGTAAGAGTGTAAATGAACTCAGTGTGTGTGAGAATGTATACAGTACTTATATCTCATGGGAGTGGCTTTGAAACTTAAGATCAATCATAGGTTGTTTCTTAGTTTAGATAAACGACTAACATTATGGAACGTGATTTTGCCAATTACAAATAGCTTCTGTCTGCTTTTTACTGCATTAATGTTGTACTGAATCAATAGTGAGTGTTATACACTGTAGCGTTGTTCTGGAAGATTAATATGGGGGGGGGGAATTGTTCATATTTGATCTGCCTTGCCAATTTTTTAAAGGCACCACCACAAAAAAATGCTGAGTCATTTGCAGCAACATATTATATATGCCTCAGGAGAATATATATTTATTTGTTTTTTTTTATTTAATGTAAATGTTCATAGTAAAAATATTATTTAAACACTAAACTCCATTGTTATTTTGCAGGACTGGAATGGTTGAACACAGACAGCCCACTGTCACTCAGGAAGGAACTGTCGGGCAAAGTGGTGGTGCTTGACTTCTTCACCTACTGCTGCATAAACTGCATGCACCTACTTCCTGATCTACACCAGTTGGAACAAAGTTACACCATAGAAGGTATGAGTAATACATGTTTAGATAGAGACTGTTTGTGGACCAGTAAAAGTGTATAATTATACCATATAATTATGTATATATATATATATATATATATATATATATATATATACAGTATATATGGCATCTACCCTAATTTAGAGTATATTTATTTCATTAGGTAATGATATTTATATCATTAGGTTAACAAAAGCATCTTACAGTATTTAGCCATGCTCAATAGGCAATCCAGATAAATGTTTGTTGACTATGTTGATTAGAACTTTAAAAAAATCCTATAGTAAATCATTCCCAGGGTTCACTGGGGCAGAAGTGAGAGCCTTTTGAGCTTGATAACTTCTTCTAGTCCAGCAACACATTCTCATTATCTCTTAACTGTATAGGATAGTAGACTTTAAATATCCACTGAGACCATGTCGAGGGCAGAGAGTTTCTCATAGATACACCATTATACTGGTCTATGGCTTATTATAGCAACTCTGCATCCAGTGTTATCAGCTCCAGCTGTCAGTAGCCCATCGGTGGCCACTTCTGTGGGATCATCCGGGGCAACTGGCCAGGCAGCCGTCAGCCCACTCGCTGGCATATCTCACACATACCTCATTTCTGGCACTTCTTTTGGTACATTCTGTTACCACTGTTCTGCTACAGAAGCAGAACATGCCTCCCCACCCCTCTTCCCACTGTCTCATTAATTATTAGGGGTTACTGTTGATTATATCACAAAAGAGGCCTTTTATTATTACACAGAAACTTTGTTTTCACTCCTGCCATTCAAGTTACATACTCTCTTGGTTCTGGGAGGTTATCGTAGAAAAACAAAACATTTGCTTAAAAAAAAACAAACAAAAAAAAACTCTTGTTCTTGCCCAGCCAGTATTTTCAGTGGCACCACCACAAAAATGCAGATTTTTTTTCAGCAACATAGTGTATAGTTTCATTTGCATTTATTTTTGCTGGAAATTGTATAGTAAATATAGTTTACATTTGTTGCAAAGATTGTTGACTTATTTGATGCTTCTAGTACTATCACTACTTATTACTTGTTGTCTTAATTATTCTTTAATTACACACACACACACACACACACACATATATAGATATATATATATATATATATATATATTAGTGACAGTCTGAACTGAGCTCATTCATATTGAAACTGAAAAAAATCCTTGTTGTTGAGACCTGCATTATAGTTTACACTCATACTTCACTCTCATGCTTCTCATTATAAGTAGAAGTGCTGGTTCTACCATGCGTTTACTCCCTGAGGGGAAATCAGCTGAGGAGACATGAGGAAAAATACAGAAAAACATTGATCATTTTGATTATGTCAGGTGTATTTCAAATGCATTTATAGGCAGAGGGGAAGCAGGCTAAAAGCATACTGAAATGGGACACTGGTCCCCCGTGTGTGTGCTTCCCATCTCTGCTGCTGAGCCTATGAATTTTAATCTTCTGATGGACGGCTGAAACCGGATTTTAAAAACCACCGTCCGCCTGCTTCAATCATCAATGTCTGTGTCACTTACCCCAGGGACACAGAATGAAGGAATGTCACTTCCAGTGACGAGGCGGAGAAGTTCTGCTGACATTTTTGTTAAATTAGACAAAGTCAAGCGGAGTGAACGCAGACTGTAGCACAGTGCAGGAGACTGGAACAAACAGAGAAACGGAGCGCATTGGTTATAATGGGATGCCTGGGGGCTGCATGAGCTCTCAATCAAGACCCCCATGTTTTCCTTGATTGGTTTTGCCATTCTGCATGCAGTAGCCCATGTTAGGATGCGTACCTCTGGGATTTTCGTATTGTTATTTCTTTTATATTTTCTATACTTGTTTTGTAGCATTTAGTTTTTTTGTATATTTATAATTCTAGTCAAGGATTCTTGCATGAAAAACAGTCATTCACACCTCCTCTGACCTTAAAGGCCCATTTACAAGAAAAAAAAACTATAAATACAACTAAATTTGCATCCACACAAATGTGAGATAATGTTCTGTTTATTGTAAGCATGTGCTACAGTTGTCATCGGTTGCTTTTAAATGATGGACAGTTTTATGTCAGGTGGAATCTCTTGGGCTGTCAAATGTTTGTATTGTTCATCAGCTGGAAAAAATTCTGAAAGTAAATCCAACCATATTGTTTCTCTTCATTGTGGACTACCATATTCTTATAGAAAAATATAGATAAGCAATGAGTGACATTAGTTTTCCTTTTGGAAGTGTTTCCCTGCCCACGGTAAATCCCATTGGTCTAAAAACCCACTCTACATAATTGTACATTAAACTTGTCATAGATGGCTAATTTTATGCTGCATTGTTCATCGTTACCTCCTTCATTGTGGACAGACAAATTACTTGTGTATCCGGTTCCATATATTAGGACACAGTGTTGAACAGTAAGTTTTTGCTTCTTTACCTTTTAAGGCTTCTGTGTAAATGACCTGTGTTATGACTGGCTAGCCTCTTTGCATGTCTACTGAGTAACAAAACCCCTTCTAAATGGTTTTGTCAGTGTTAGTATGATGGTTTCTGTTTAGTTTCCGTTGGAGTTTCACAATGTGATTGTTACAGTATGTCTAGTACATTGAAGTCTTTTATAGCAAGTAAAATGCTGTCCTCTTTACAGACATTTTTGTTCCTGATAGACTTTGTTGTTCTTTCATTGAACATTTTAAAAAGGAAGGAACTGTGACTCATGAAGAGTGAGGTTTAGTACTGTTGAAAACATTCAAGGCTCTGACACACGGACAAAAGATGGTTCTTTGGGATTTTCAGTATTCAAGGACTTGGATAAAACATTTCAGAAGCATACACCAACGCAACATGCTTCCACGCATTGTTAGAGGAGATAAGAATGAACAGCTTTGTGTAACCTGAATAGATTTTCTTTGAACAAACAAAAAAAGCATCCATGAAAACCTTAATTAGGCAAAAAATAAGCCACTTTCATTTTAGCATTCCCTTTTGATTTAGGTTCAGACCTTGATAGATTAAACATTTATTATTTCATAAACGTTCTTTATAAAGGACCTTTTAGATTACCTTTGAAACCTAAATGTACCTCAGGGCATTTTAATAAAAGTTCTACTAAGGCCGGCAGCTTTTGATAGGTAAAAACTTTTCTTTTTCATCCCCATTACAGATGGTGTTCAAAGAGAGTATCAAGTGCCTTTTTTGATAAAGTAGTCCTTTTTATTTGTTTTTATTTTAATTTCATCATTTGAGCTATAATTGGTCTTTCTAGTAATCTTAGAAGTCTAAAACAGGATAAGATTATTTTTAAGATTGTCAAAGCCAGGTGGTAGTGTATGTGCAACAAATGCAGATTAAAGCCTGGCTACTTGTTTTCTGGTCCTCTTCAGTGTCAAACCCTCTCTATATCTTGCATTTCTCTTCTTTTTCATCTCTGCAGATGGTCTGGTTGTCATAGGTGTGCACTCAGCTAAATTCCCCAATGAGAAAGTCCTACAGAACGTACGCAGTGCGGTGTTGAGATATGACATCACCCATCCCGTAGTGAATGACAGCGATGCCCGTCTGTGGCAGGACCTGGAGGTGTCCTGTTGGCCCACGCTAGTGGTGCTGGGACCCAGGGGAAATCTGCTTTTCTCTTTGGTGGGTGAAGGCCATCGAGAACAGCTCTTCCTTTTCACTGCTGCCGCCCTCAAGCACTACAGAGAACAAGGGCTGCTAAAGGACTATGATGTGGGAATCAAACTGTATAGAGACTCCCTGCCCCCCTCCATCCTCTCTTTCCCTGGGAAAATAGCCATGGACCCCAGCAGCAAGCGGTTGGCTATTGCCGACACAGGACACCACAGGGTACTGGTGGTCTCCAATACTGGCCAGCTGCTGCACACAATAGGCGGTAAGACTTGTTAATACACACTTTTTAAGTAGCTTTATCTAATTATAGGGGACACCAAATTTTACTATTGTTTTGTGTTCATAAAATATTTTATTAATGTAATTTGACATATGTTGAGATCGGATTTTC
>SCHK01065963.1:845-11880 GCA_004124795.1 Poropuntius huangchuchieni
GGTCACCGGGTTTGTCCTATTTTGTGGCCTTCTGTCATAGAGGGAGCACAGTGGTCAGTTGCGTGTACGTCTGAGCCATCCGGCCTGTGAGACAGAACTGAAGCAACTGGTGCTGGCTGAGGAGGAGAGACACACAAAGCAAAGACAAACCATCCAGAATACCAGACAGGAAGTTCAGGTTACAGACTTGATGCTTTAACTCAAGTCATTTCTGTTCTGCTTTTATTGCTTTTTTTTTTTTTTTAAATGATGAAAGTTAAACTTGGTCTTCTTGTTTCTGGACAGGCCTGTGCTCTCAAAAATGCAGAAGAATTTGTCACTGCTCTTGCCAGGTTGGCGGAGACCTTACTCTTCCAATTCGATAACCTCATAACCATTCACGAGGTTCAAGTGGGATGTAAGTTTATGAATTAATGGATGGAAATGTAGATACCGCCACAGCCAAGGCTTGATATATTATGATCAGTGTTGGTGTTGACGCATTATAAGCAACATGAACCTAATTATAGGAAATAGGTAATCAGATTTTTTTTATGCGTTTGCTGAAAAAAGAAGTTGTTGAATATATATATGCACAATTTTATTGCATTGCTTTTTGTGTGAATAGGTTTTTCAGGCATGTTATCAGCTAAGGACAAAAAAAAGAAGGAACCTGTTTTTCCCCATGCAATATGGCTATAAAATAATATAGTAATCATAAATCTTTTATTTTAGTATGAAACTGCAATGAGGCTTTAAATTTTATCTTTTGTTGACAGATTTATAAATGTGGGGGAAAATTTTTTTCCACAAAAAGTAACAATGAAACTGGTTATTTTGTTTAGGAGTAACACAATAGTGCAACATGTTACTTATAAAGGCACTGTTCTGCAACACTGCTTGCAATAATCATGAATTTATCGACTCAAACCTCAATGTCTTTTGGAAAAGCAGATGCTGAACAAAAGAAAGCCAATATTACTACACTCATTCGTCAGACACAAACTGACCTTCTGCTGGAAGACAAGAGCAGTACTCTGACGCTGAAAGGCAGCAGGTGTGGAAATATTGTACTCAAAATTGATGTTGTTCAAGCACCGTTTTATTAAATTGTATATGGGAAATTAATTCTGAATGTTAAATGCTGAATTGCATGTGTTGTTTTGTAGAACATGGTCAGGCATTTGTTACTTTGGATCCACTGATGGCAGCTCATTTCATAAACAGTCTCAGGAAACGGCCACCATCACAACTGCTAAAATCACACTAGGGCATCTTAAGGCAATTGAAGGGCGAGACACAGTGCATGAGGTAAGTTCATGCACCTAAAGACCTGTAGGTTAAATTTTAAAGGCATAGTTCATCCAAAAATGAAAATTCTGTCATCCTTTACTCACCCTCTACATACCTTATTCCAAACCTATATGAGTGTCTTTATTCTGTTGAACACAAAAGAAGTTATTTTGAAGAATGTTGGTGACCAACTGAAGCCACTGACTTCCATAGTAATTTCTTCCATACTATGGAAGTCAATGGCTACCATCAACTGTAGAAAGAAAGAAAAACTCATACAGGTTTGTAAACCAACTTGAGGATGAGTAAATGATTTCCATTTTTGGATGAACTAGAAAATACGAACATACGTAAATATATATATATATTTTTTTAAAAAGTGTTCTGCTTGTGTAACTGTTAATCTTCCCTCAGCACTATGGGCAGAGGGTGCAGGAGGAGCTGTTCAAAGCCCAGCGAGACTGTGACGCTCAGGAAAGACAGCTGCAGCAGTGGCATGACCACTGGCAGAGTCAGCTAAAAACCCTCGCTTCACTCAACTCTGAATGACCGTGAGACATTTATGAACACTGACAACCTAAGCCGAGGCATTAAACACCCTCAAAGAGAAGGGACAAGACACTACACTACACTACACTGACTTGTCTTTCAACTGTGCTAACTCAACATTTACATGCTAATCTGTTCCATGCTGTTGGATTCGTGCTTTTAAAATAGGATTAAAATAATGGCTGCTATGAATAGGCTAATACAAAGTTTGATTATATAAAAATGTTTATTCCATATTTTCAAGTTTAATTGGTTAGTGTTGTGCAAGGATAAAATAAAAGCATTCTAATAAATGCAACCCATCTTATTAGTTTACCTAAAACAATATAATAAAATTGCCATACAAACAGAATATGTAAACATAAGAACATGATAAATTAAGCACTGTTTTACAGTCCATTTGGTTTAGAGTTTTGAGATTGAGCAGCATGAGTTCTCATTAAAGAGTTCTTCACATTTTTAGGTTTGGGTACTCTAGACCCTACAAACCGTGTTTCACAGATCTCTGCCTTGGCTTTAGATTTCACATCATCTTGAACTTACTGAAGCTCCCATTCTTAAAGAAAACAAATGGATTTCAGCGTTTTCTTAGGAGAATGTCCCAACTCTCTCTCCAGCGCAGTGCAGCAAGCTCGTCTGATGATAATGCTGGCTGGCCGTAGGTCAGAGGACTCAGGTTGTGGTAGGACATGTATACTGAACAAAGAACTGCCAGAATAACACCACCAAATGCTTTCCTTTGAGCTGGGGATCTGAGAAACAGTATGACATACAGATAGAAGCATAGACATGTGATTTACACTGGAGTGACCCCAAACACACTGATGATTTTCAGACAGAAATTAGAACTCTTACCTCAATACATGGATGTAAAGGTGCTCTATGACTATAGGAATCTGCAAGATCTTGAAGGTGAGTGCTGGAAGATAGTGATACAGAAACAGAGTCTTCTCCATTAGGAAGAACGGCAGGTAATTCACTGCCCAGCCTCCAAAACAAATGACACCAGCCAAAACCAGTTGCTCCCAAGAGTCTAAGAGAGAAGAAATAGTGAAGAAAAAACAGTTGATGAAAGGTCATGGTGAAGCAAACATCTCTATTATTATTATTGCTCACAGTTAATGTCAGAGAATAAACTCTATACCCGATACTGAACTTCTGTGCAACTTCTCACTGTCTGAGCAATGAACATGAAAGATGCATCAAATCATATGGCAGTACTTTCAGGCACAAACCTTGAGGAATGTCTTCAACTTTCCTCCGTCGTCTTAGTAAGTAGGTTAGAAACATAAGACAGTAAACAACCAGTGAAAGGTTTGCAATGGTCCAATTAACAATATTCCCAATCAGCTGAATTTGTGCCTGTATTAAAAATAGAAAAGATTAGATTAGCCTCATATTCATTCTGTCAGACACAAAGAAATAAAAGAAAAACCAACAATGATTTTGACATACATTACTTGAAGGATGAAGCCAGTATGCAATGTTGGTGTCCATTGTGATCCATTCAAGAGGTGATGAACTATATTTGTGCTCAGACTCTTCATTCTTTACTGTCAGCATCTTCCACTGTTACTCAAACATATACAATGCCAGCTCTAAACATCATTGACATCATGACATCAGGATATTATTCATATTTAATATTCACCTGCAGCTCAAGAAATTTGGCCATAAAAGTGAGGTTTCTCTTGACATCGCTGTGGGTAGGTGATTTCAACTCCAACTCCCTTTCCTTCTGTTCCTGGCCTGTATAGATGTGAGTTTAATCAAGGAAGAACACGAAAGCAATATGAAAACATATACAGATGTTAATTCTCATACTTCTGCCATAGCGATGCTCCTCCACGTTCCACATGCCGCTCTGTTGGTAGCCTTTATAAATCTTATCCCCAACCACCTCCAGCTGTTTGAAACCCCACTCCGGGAGAGATGCTCCACTGAGCTGAAAAACATTACAGAAGAGGTAAAAAATAACACTTTTAAAGAGATACTCTACCCAAAAATGCTTGTTCTGTCATCCCCCTCATTTTGTTCTAAAGCTATATGACTTTCTTTCTTTTGTGGAACATAAAAGAAGATGTTTTTGGGCGGCTCCAATGTTGTTTGGTTCCCAACATTCTTCAAAACAACATCTTTTAGGTTCTATGGAAGACAGAAAGTTACCAGGTCTGGAACAACATGAGGGTGAGTCACTATTGATTTACCTTATATTTGATTGATGGATAGATACTGTAGATTTTTTTTTGGAACCTGTATTATTATGCCTTTTTTCTGTCCAAACTGTACTAATATACAAACCTTTAAAACAGCTGAAGTGTTGACATGGACTAGTCGCACCTCTGATAAAATCGTCTTCCAGATCTCTTTATCAGACTCCCTGTTTACTATGTCCTACAGTGCAAAGAAAAGAATGTATCACAAAACAAATTGAGTAAATGTGAACGTGTATTATAGACTTATGGGTCTCAGATCGTACCACTCTCCATAGATTCTGAGCTGGCATAGACACATTAAAGTCTATGTAGCCAGACACTTCCTGTGAGTGAGGACTCATGGGGGCTGCAACATCATGTCTTGAAAACAAAGCATAGCCAAGTTATTGATACTACTATCTTAAACAGATTACAAAAAAATATTATAAACATGAATTGATAATGAAATATTATTTAATTAATTAATTGACATTAATGTTAAAATGAAATGTAACTTTAATAAATCTAATGATGGTGGAATATATTACGTGTTTAGGTAGCGCGAGGTCATTCCATGTAGCAGCTGAATAATATCGCCATGTCTGACAGGTCTGGGTGGGCTGCTGACCACGAGACTGTGCCTGGGGTTTAAAATTACAATTACAATACAATTAATGTAAAATATTTAGCTGCAGCCCACACATGGGTCATATGAACTTCACTAAATTATTTTTAGTAATGCTATATTTATAGAATATAGTTCTACCAAATATTAAAATTAGCTGAAAATTTACTCAACCTCAAGACATTCAAAATGTAGACGAGTTTGTTTCTTCTTGGGAACATATCTGGGGAAATTTAGCATCACATCACGTGATCCTCTGCAGTGAATGGATGCCGTCAGAATGACAGTCCACACAGCTGATAAAACATAATCATTTTTAAGAAATTCACACGACTAGAGTCTATCAATTGATGCAAAAAGCTGCGTCTTTGTAATAAATTCATCCAACACTTTGTAACTTAACCATTGTTTCTGGCTAAAATAATGACAAAAGTCAAGATTAAATCAATATGCCAGTGGATTTTGATGTGAGAGGACAACAGAAGATGGACGTTTTCACTGGAGGAAGCATTATTATGGATTACGGACTGTTACTTCGGCCAGATGCAACAGTTTAAAGTTAAAATAAACAATAAACACACAGTTTTCCCTTCAAAAGATGTTAACTGATGGACTGAGGTCGTGTGGATTACTTAGGGATCATTGTATTGTTTTTATCAGCTGCTGAACTCTAATTATGGCGGCACCCATTCACTTCTAAATTTCTCAGACTCATCTACATCTTGGATGTCTTGAGAGTCAGTGAATGTTCAGCAATTTTTTTTTTGGGGGGGGGGTGAACTATTATTTTAAATAAACATACCGCCCAGGGTCTTTAATAATCCACCAGTTGTTGACATCTTTAAAAGGATAGCAGGTCACCTGCTGCTGGTGGGAGCTACCACGGCCATTTTCATACCTTTAAGCATAGATAATTAGCAAAGATCAGCATGAAGATGTGGTCATTTAGGATTATGTCACCTTGAGCCTACGGCTTTGTGAAAGAGTCCAGATGTCTCACCTGACTGGATAGTTAGCCTTGTGGGAGTGAAGCCAACATGGAACAGGTTTACTGGACACGGTGCGGAGAGTGACCTGTGAGCCGAATGCAACATCCAAGGGCTGCCCCTGAGTGATCCGCGCTAGACCGCCCTTTATAGGAGAAATGGGAGAAATAAAGGAGATGTTGACCCCTCAGATAGGTGATGATTACACGGTGGATTAAACCAAATCTGTTTAAATACATTATGCACATTACCCTTCAAAAGTTTGGTGTCAGCAATTTCTTTTATTATTAAAGAAATCATAATTTTTATGCAGCAAGGAAATTGTTCAAAAGTTATAGCAAAACATATAACAAAAATCTATTTCAAATAAATGCAGTTTTATCAAATCTATTTATCGAATAATCCTGAAAAAAATATATAATACTGTTTTAAGCAGCACAGCTGTTTTCAGTATTGATGATTCAGGAATGATTTCTGAAAGATCATGTGACAGTGGAGTAATGGCTGCTGAAAAAGCTTTGGCATCAAAAGAATAAATTACAATTTTAAATATATTTAAATTGTTTAAATTGTAATATAATTTCACAATACTGCTGTTTTACTGTGATTTGATCAAATAAATGCTGTCTTGGTGGGCATGACACATAAGAGACTCTCACCGAGCATAATCTTTTGAATTTCCTAGAAACTGATCTGTACCTCTAGACTTGCTTGAAAAGCACTGCTCATCATCTGGTCATGTGGTCCACTGCGATACAACAGGGTAAGATGGACGTAGAAAAATCCAAGGTACATGATGACGGGTAACACCACAAGAGCCAGGAAGCGAACCAAAATCTGCACCACTACTTTGCCCTTTTCAAACAGATCACAAAATCATAATGAGCAAAATCATTATGCTGTAAAGCCTAACAATGCTTGGTAACTAAAACTCACATGGCTTAAGGTTCGATCTCCAATAAAATGCCAGGTTTGTACAGCTGCCAGGCCTAGCAGTAAAAAGTATGTGAACATACCCATGTACTTTACCCTGAAAAACAAGACACAAAAAGAAAACTCAACCACTTGGCAGAGCACGTTAATCTAAATGTTTGAACTTTCTAAAGAAAACATGAGTGGCGCTTTTACTTCACAAAAGTAAAAGTAAAAGTAAAACTTTTTTTATTACTGTACATACCCAATTCCACATGCACAACTGACCCCACAGGTCACGAGCCAAAACCACCTTAAAGATGAACTGAAAGAAGAGAAAGAACATGACATATATATAACCATGAAATTGGGGCAAATAGCATTACAGTTACTGAAAGCTGACAAGACAATCCAGATCTGAGACTGACAAAACAGATATTAATCAACAATTCTTACTTGTGTGCTTTTTGGAAGCGGAGGTAAGACAGTACAGCTAACAGCAGGAAAAAGATTAGAACAGACTCCAGTAGCATAAAGCGTGATTGCACAATCAAGGAGTTTTCTGTAAAAATGAAACAAATCTATTTAACCTACAGTAACAGGCAGGAAAAACCATCATTAGGCAATGACTTGAAAATGATATGCTAAATAAGAACTTACCCATGAGGAGGAGCACACAGGCCCCCAATGCTGAGGAATGGGAATACCCAAGCTCCACCACCAGAAGATAAGCAAGAGGTATAGAAAAAGAGCCAGCAAGGGCCGGTATTACCCGAAGGCTCCAAACAGGAACATTACTGGTGTATTCTACAGTAGCCCAAAAATAAATAAGAGTAATGCCATTACTAATACCTGTCTTATGTAAAATAAAAGTAATGTTGTCTGGACAAAGCCTTGCCTGACCATTCATGACAGTTTTTAAGGTTATATAATTCTTAGTGTGTCATGTAGCTTGATGCAATGTAAACTTTGCTAGGATATTGCAAATCAGTCATTTCTGATCACTTATAGAAAATATTGCATTAGTCAGAACAGCCTGAAAGACTGTGCCATAATAGTTTTCATTTGTTCTAGAGGCCCTCAACCTGTTTTTCAGCATAAATACTAGAGGAATATCTTATCAATATGTGGGGTGTTAAACAATGGGGTGACTTAAAGTCAAAAAAAGTCTAGAACATGGGATTTGCCATTTACTGTGTGATCTCAATAGTGTGTGTGTGTAATTAAAAGGTGTGAAAATATGAATTTCAAAATTAAAGTCATGTTTCACTTCTCATCTCAAAATTAAAATCCAATGTATATGACAATGTGCAACAATAATGATTATATTAATGACTTTGAAATGTACACATTGCAAAGTATGCAGTCAATTGTTTCACTGTTCGTCTCATATTTAAAGAAAAAATAATATCCAATGTATATGACTTTGTGCATCAATAATGATTATTTTAATGACTTTGAAATGAAAGCATCATAGCAAAGTATGTGCATACATTAATATAGTACTATATGCAATATATTGGACCAGACTTAAAATGCAACACAATTTCTAACCGGGGGTCTGTGCTCTGACTCTCTACCATGTGGCCCTAGAATAGTTTAACATGCTGTAACTCCGCTAGAAGAAGTTTTTAGAAGAATTTGCTTAAAGTCAGTAAAAACTGGAAGGTCTGTACATGAAGAATTATTTGGCTTTGTCAGCTCAACATGAACCTGTATGAAATGATCACCTGCTCCAATCCTGTTCCAAACAAAGTTGCCATCAAATCCTCCTAAATGCGCTGCAAAGATAAATAATATGCATTAGTAAAAATACACACAAGTGGCTTAAATCATTAATATAATTTATAAAGTATCAAAAATCGTCTCACCTCCTAAAGCTAGTATCATATGGCCAAAAGGTGGACCACTCTCATCAATGAAAAACACTTGCTTCATGTACAGGGACAGGAACTGTCCGTAATAAACTTCATCAAACCTGTAGCAGTATGCAAACATGAGAAATACATATGTGAATTTCTTTTAATCCACAAAATTAAAATGATGAAAATTTATAAAAAAAAATCACAATTAAAGGAAGACTTACACAACAGCTTTAGGAAAGTGAATGCCATACAGTCTGGTCACGAGCGCTGAAACAGTCACTGCCACCAGCAGCAGATTGATCTCTACTGTCACACTGATGGGCAGTTTCACACACTGCATGCTGCCTAACCACATCCATTCATTATGGTAAAACATACCGTTATTACTGTATGTATATATTCATTTATTTTGCATATACAAACGCGCAGGATCCGGCATGGAAAATGCATTTGCATATTATGTAAATACATGTAGTTTATTTACCTTGATTCAGTTAGATTTAGTTGTGAATTTCTCAAGAGTTTCGCAATCATAGGTCAACACTTCTGCTTTCGCGACTACATGTGCTGTGTCTTTCCGCAAAATATAATGAATACCGACCTTCGCTAAAACTTGACTTCATAAAAAATATATACATATATATACAGCTGTGTCTCTGACATAAGCGACAGATTTAGTCTTCACCTTAAAAACACATTTGTAAATAAACCAACTGTATGTAGTGTGTACTCTAGTGTTTCCGGGCAGTATTGCCCAAATTTCAAAATAAGAGTTCAAATATTTCTGCACTTAGATGAATCCCTTATTACACTACGACACGAAAAAGTATTTGTGCACGTAAACCTAATACTAAAAATATCAAGTGGAATTTATATGAAAGAAAAATAACGTAAAATGAATAAACTATGCTATTATAGAAACATTTTTGCAACAAGAGATAAACTGTCCAGATTAACATAAAAAATGGAGAACTGACTTTATACATCCACTAAAAATTAATGCGATCAAAGTAACTGTAAATGTTTAAAAATAACTAAAAAATTAAGAAGAATCAGAAAAATGGTCTTGCATCATTTGTTTGACGTAACTTTTATTATTAAATATGCATTTTAAAGTTATACAGTTATTACTTGAGCCACTTTGCTATGATTGATGGTTGTGAGAGAAAAAAAATAAATAAATCAAACAAATACTGTAAGTGTGTGAAACACAATCACTTGTTTTAAGTGCTGTAGGGTCATGGGGATGCTGAAACCTATCCATACAACTGACACAAATAAGTTCAAATAACCTTGATAATTCATGATTTTATTTAAACATTTAAGAAAAAAGTACTGACAGATCACAGTTCAGGGAAATATTTTCACAGGATAATCACAGAGGTCAAAGAAAAAAGTAATTATTTTTGCATTTCAAAATTGATGAAACGTGAAGCTACATGAACTGCCCTGCTAACAGAATGGAGTGTAAAACAAACAACAAACCCATAGCATTACACATTCACAAATATTTGCTACTTAAAAGATATTACAATAATGCTAAAAAGGTTGCAGTTGCAAAATACATTGCTGTGAGATTCAAAGACTTAATACAATTCAATGAAAGAATTTTCTTGGCAATAAAAACAAGGGCAGTTGTGGCAGATGCTCTTGGAAAAATGCTATCACAAAACATGTCATAAACTCACATTTGAAAGGTACGCAGTATGTAATGGAAGCACATAATGCACAATGAGAAAATGTTTCACAGAAAATACATATGCTGTGTGACCACCTGTGTACTCTGAAAATGAGGAACAAATTAGATCAATTTAGCATCCAATCCAGAGCCAAAATAAATGCAGTGGACTGTTGCATTTTCATTTAATTGAATATAAAAATAGTGCTATACATTAAAAACTACCTCTATAATGAATTTGCAATGCATAATATAGAAAAAATTAAAAAGGTGTCTAAACTAAAGATATTATAGTTAGACATTTATCAACTAAATATTACACTGAACATGCTTATTTCAGTAAATTCTAATTTCAAGAAACACCTGTTTTATAAAATCCCAAATATTTCAGAAAAAAATATAAAATATAGTTGTTGAAAATAGTCTGCATTATTTTGCATATGAAAATGTAATAGAAAATTTCACATTATGTATATAATTGGTTGATCCCTTAACCAATGCATACGAGGCTTGTACTAAAACAAGAGCCACAAATCACTAATCTGCTAAACAATTCATTTAACATGGCGTTTTGATCTGCTTCCTGATGTTGAGTCAGTAATGGCTTTTCTTTTCCTCTGATGTCTCCCTTTCGCTGTTTGTTGTACTTCTGATTCAGAATCTGATTCATCTTCATTCTTTTTGGATTCATGTATTTGTAGCCTCATTGATTTTCGTCTGGTTGAAGCAGTAGTTGAGCTACTCTGAACAACATTCTTTCCAATGACAAGACCTTTCTCATTGTCATCAGTGATATTTTCTTCACCTTTCTCATATTTTTGTTCAGATGTAGATATCTCTTTCGGAGCCTCCACCACTCTGCTCTCCTCATCCGCTTTGTTTTCTTNCTTCAGATGTAGATATCTCTTTTGAAGCCTCCACCACTCTGCTCTCCTCATCCGCTTTGTTTTCTT
>SCHK01066103.1:8106-22036 GCA_004124795.1 Poropuntius huangchuchieni
CAATAGAATCATGTAAGTTTTTTATTTTTAATAAATTTTCAAAGATATTGAAAAACTGTTGCTTCACCATTATGGTGTATGGAGTGTAGAATGATACGAGGGAAAAAAGTAATTTAAAGCAATTTAACATAAGGCAGCAACATCACAAAACATGAAAAAAATGAAGGGGTATGAATACTTTTGCAAGGCACTACATATGGTTGTACAGCCTCTACAAAATTTGTGTTCTTGTTTTTGATATTGTTTCTTAATTAAAACTGACTTTTGTACAAAGCTGATAGAGATGCAGATGAAATAGGATGAAATTAAAAAAGAAAATGTAACATAAAGAAAAAACAAAACATTACAAATTAAATAATCTTTCTTATATTTTTATTCATTTTGATTCCATTAAAATATACTGTAATGTATGTCACTGTTTCCATCCAAGCATTGACTGCTTCTAAGTGTTTACTCAGAGTCAGAGTAATGGGCAACAAAAAATGTTAAGTATGCAGACTAAAGTAAGCAAGTCATGCTCTTTAGTTTAATGGAAGGCTCCACTGTGACAAGATTGTTTTTATTCCTGGGAAATAAGTAACAGTTGAAATGTTCAATACCTTTTTGTAGGCTGATTTTTAAAAAGAACCAACCCAGAAAAATACCCACTGGAATAAAAGGTCTGCCATATTTCAGTTTCCCTCTACTCATAACGAGTGATCATGAGTCATTAAACATCACATTATGGTCAGATCTGCAGTTGTGTACATACATTTCGAAAAAAAGTCAAAGATTTATAGTTACTAAAGATTAATAGTTCCTATCAAGATACCCAAGATTAATAGTGACTATATTTTATGTTTCATTCATATACCAACAGCAGCATTTACTCGTCTCGAACATGTTCAGTTCAGACCATAGACTGTAAAAAAACAGACAAGCTACTGGGCTAAACTCCGCCCACATCTAAAAAATAACTTTTGATTGGCTCTCCAGAACCTCATCTCCAAGATACACCCAATGAACTCTAACGGGAAGTTACAATCCTCCTTTAGTTTAATGATTTATAAAACTGCATATCTCTGGTAGGGTCGATGAACTATGAACGACGAAATATATTATACTCCTTTTTATTCTTGCTACAAAATTTTTAACTGGAGGTTTACTATAAAATATTCACAGGCGTTACAGAAAGGTCACGGTTTTTTTCCATGTCGTGTTTGCAGTTTCACATGGTTGCGCATCGTTCCGAGGTTTTGATTGGATGAGCGTTGAGATGGGGAGGTCGGATCGTCATTCATTACGGACTGAGATGAGAGGAGGGTCTTTTTGACAGTACTCTTGACAGAGCTTAACAACCTGTTCGATCAGAGCTCACTGTGCGGTCTTTAGCTGCTACCTTTATTATTTGTTTCAAATGGCTGCTTACAAGCTGGTTCTCATTCGCCATGGCGAGAGCTGCTGGAATCAGGAGAATCGCTTCTGTGGCTGGTTCGACGCGGACCTGAGCGAGACAGGGACTCAGGAGGCAAAGAAAGGCGGTCAAGCTTTAAAAGGTTTGTATAGTATTATATTTTCCAGAATTCTGAATGAGCTTTGTAAATCGGCTGTCCTATGTATATCAGCAGATTGGCTCTAGTTTAGTTTTTGAAAGAACATGTGAAAGAACAACTGAGAGTCACTTTTCCCGCGGTGTTTTATTAATGTTTGCTTTGAGATTTTTGCGTTTTAATAAGAACAATCAAACCGGACAATTCAAATGACTTTCAGAAGACTGTGCATCCCCAGCACAGCCCCGCCTCCGACATGACGCTTGTACGCTCCGAACCAATAAGCTGGTGGTTTTTCTTTTACTGACGGGTTGAGGGCGGGGCCTACCTGATGCGAACGTGCAACACAGGACGTGATTTTGTTCACGTGCTGAATTTCACAATCAGGGATGCTTAAAGTGACTTTTTGACGCGTTTACAGTATATATATATTATAAATTATATATTTTAATAATTATAATGTAATATCATAATATTTTAATAATTATAAAAAATATTATCTACATATAATCTACTTTTTTAAATAAATGAATTTAATATTAAGTTGTAGAATTTTAATTCCGTATTAGGGCTATGCTGTATTAAATGTATATTAAATAATATTTTAATAATAAGAAAAATACATGACAATCACATTATATTAAGTTGTATTATGTTGAATTCTGTGTTCCCTATTAAGCCTATACTGTGTCTTTGCAGATGCAGGGTTTGAGTTTGACATTTGTTATACCTCGGTACTGAAGAGGGCCATCCGGACGTTATGGATTGTTTTGGACAGTATTGATCAGATGTGGCTGCCTGTGCACAGGACCTGGCGCCTGAATGAACGCCATTATGGTGGTCTCACTGGGTTAAACAAAGCTGAGACCGCGGCCAAGCACGGTGAAGCCCAGGTTAAGATTTGGAGGCGCTCCTACGACATCCCTCCACCAACTATGGATGCAGATCATGACTTTTACAGCATCATCAGCAAGGTGGGGTCTTCAACATCTTTCATTCTTTATGCACATTTTGGATGTATTTGTCACTTCCCCTTTTCAGATTCAGTAGATTCTCAAAATATATAAGAAACAACACAAGTGGATAAATGCACATGGTTAAGATGTACTTAGTTTTTAGCTTTACGAATGGATGATATTGCGTAATGACAGCATACCTGTCAACTTTTTTTATAATCTGCATTCTTGCATCCCGTACAATGAAAATCACAGAGTTCATACATCATTTTAACATGCATTATACCAACTCATGGGTCTGAAAACCAAATTTGTTGCTGCATGTTGGTGTTACTCATTGAAATTGACGTCCTATAGTTAATCAGTGCAAAGACTCAGAAAACAAAGTTCAAACCTTATTTGTATAGGAAACAGCTTACAAATGTTGATAACATTCTAGCACTCTGGTTTTCCTATGACCTAGAACAAACTAACAAGTCAAGAGTTTCTATTAGATTAAAAGCGCATAACTATTACATGGTAATATGTTTATAGAACATTTTTTTAATGCACCAATTTTGTCTTGTGGGATGCCTTGTCTTTCTATAGGACAGACGTTATGCTGATTTGACCGAGGACCAGCTGCCTTCTTGTGAGAGTCTGAAGGACACTATTGCACGGGCACTACCATTCTGGAATGAGGAGATTGTGCCTCAAATCAAGGAGGGAAAGAGAGTGTTGATTGCTGCTCATGGAAACAGTTTGAGAGGCATTGTGAAGCACTTAGAAGGTGATTATCCCACAGTATCCCACCACTATTATTGAAATCCTTCAAACATGATTTCCATGTCTAAAAAAAGTTATGGAAATTAATAGAATCTTTCATAAAGATTTTTTAAAGAAACATTACCTGAAATTAAATAAAATGTGAAAACCTTTTTTTATTTAAGCTAGTTGCAAAGGCATTTCTCATTTTCATTTAATTAAACAATGTACTAAAGTAACTAAAATTAAACCGGAGTAAAAAAACCCAACTATTTAGACGCATAAAAAATAAAAAAAAATGCTAAAAACAAAAATTAAAATAACTTTAAAATTAAAATGGATAATATAAAAACAAAAATGACTTGTGGGGTCACCACAGATTATTTAAATTTATTTCCTTTTTTAGTCTCAGTTTGTTTCTTCACACTTACAGGTATGTCTGAGGAGGCCATCATGGAGCTGAATCTGCCCACAGGCATCCCTATTCTTTACGAGCTGGACAAGAACCTGAAGCCTATCAAGCCCATGCAGTTCCTCGGAGATGAAGAAACTGTTCGCAAAGCCATGGAGGCCGTGGCAGCACAGGGCAAAGCCAAGAAATAGAGTATATATACTATATAATAATACATCAGCAGTGACTTACTTTAAACAAGACTCCCATATTTAACATAAATGAGACAGAGCTCTATAGAAGTATACACAAGTTTAAAAAATATACTACCTATATGTGACCAGTTTGAAATGTTAGAATGGTTGTGAGTATTTATTAGTTAAACAGTTTACAAGGACCACACATTTTTTGGGATTTGTCTTTATGTAATTCATTCCATCATTTACTTTGTCTCCACTTTAAATTTTGTCAAGTGTTGTCAATGTGGCATCTCCAAGTACATTTCTTTTCACATTAAACCAGTGTTGACACTGTCTGTTGGCCTGTGTGATTCTGCTTGATAAATTATAGAGATGTATTCTGTTATATGTACATTTATGTCAGTTCTTGTTTATTTGATGATGGTTTTGCAGTACTTTATTACAGATTGAGACAGAACTGACTTCAACAAATCTTCAGAGTGTTTCACCAAACTCCAGTTTCAATGATGGTGCTCTTGCTGTTTTACCACTTATTTACACCAAGCACAATTTAGGATCTCATAACCAATCCATTTGGCCTAAAAACAATATGAGTCCATTATTTTATGTTAATTTGTACCATAACTGCATAGGCATATTAATACTTATCAATACAATTTGAATGTCACTTTTTGAATGTCAATGATACAACATGTCTCTTGAGGCCTTGTTCCACATCCTTCAAATTTCTGATCTGAAAGACGCTATTCTGCTCCACAAACTTCTCAAACAGATGAAGGCCACCTCCTACTCCAAAATAGTGAGATTTGGTTGCCAAATAAACAATACCATTCTCATCAAGCAGGTCGCAAAACACATTATGAAGTGAAGAGTAATAGTCCGTGTTATATATGGTTTCTGATGTGAAGATAATGTCATATTTCGGTGATGGGGTTTTATTTTGCATAAGTGTGAGAAAAGAGTTCCAGTCGCCTGAGAAGAAACCACAACGATCTAGTAATTTCTCTGTTGCATTCAGGGCTTTTCTCTTACATGGTGGGCTGCTGTTTTTCTCTTCATTTTCATCATCATCATCATCATCTTCACAATTGAGAAAAACATTTGGCACTGTTAACTGCTCTATCACAGTGCTGTTATAATCCTGGAAGTCAGCTTTGCTGGCTCCTCTCTTCAAAGCAAGTATGCCAAGTAGACCTGCTCCACAGCCTAAGTCTAACACTCTTTTCCCAGCAAAGGTCTCTCCTTCATCATCAATGTACTCAAGTAGATCGTAAGTGCACTCCCATATCTTAAGTCCACCCTCATAGACTCCTGAGATGAGGTCTGAGTTTTGAGTGAGTGTTTTGGCCAGTATCTCCTCACTGTCCTCTCGTTCAGGGGCAGTCTTCTCAAACACTGATTCATTGAGACAGAGCAGGGGAGGCAGGGCACCTATGGTGATAGTTTCAGGCACCCAGTTCTCAATTTGGGATAGAGGATCCAACAAAGGTTGGTGCTCCACAGCATCCTTAATCTTCTTTGGGACGGTTGCACTGACTTCCTATGAAAAAAAATAAACATACAATGTGCATGTCTTTCTTGACAGATGCAATCACAACATGGGGTTTAACTTGAGTAATTACCCCCACATATTATCATCTAGTCCTAGAATTTAAAGTGTGCTGTACATTTCAAGCATAATTTTAGATTTTTCAGTCAGCTGTCTTGCAGCATTAGCCAATATATAGTCAGCTTTAACAAGCTAACGTTAATAATTAATTCCCTTACCGAGCATTTAAGATCCGCATCTTTTGCTTTGTCGTCTTTGTTTTCTTTATCGTTTGTTTCATCTGTCTGCAAAGGAATATCGAAGTTGAAACTGAATGCCATCTCTTGTACTATTTTGACCCACGCAGTGCCTTAGCACGTGTGAACATGTAACGTTACTATCGTTATCCGAGTCCTGAACGAATTGTTCTTTTGAGTCGGATCTTTTCAATGCATTGGTTGAACAGAACAGGTTTAGAAACAGGTCCGAGTAACTTAAACTGCATTTTCAGCCAGTAGGTGTAAATTATTTTAGCAATATAAATGCAAATTATAATCGCGTTTTAAATAAGTTCATGGTTATTGTGAGTTTATGGACTGGTTATTCATGACTGCAACAAACTTGGAAATAGTTCAACGTTATAGAAAAAAATAACATACAATACGTAAACACGTAATATGCCTTTATCGGGCCGCTTTAGAGCAGATTTTAGCAATGGCGCATCTCTGATTTTAGTCCCCACGCATGCAGCAATTACGTTACGACGTAAAAGAATCAATGAGTTGTTTCTTTGAAAGGAAGTGTTCGAAAGAACCGATTCGAAAAGATGAATTGAACATGAATCAAACTGCAATTCCCACAATTCCCTGCTGCAGTTTGCCTTAAATCTTATAAAAATCGAAACGAAATGCGTTTAATTAATTAAATACCCCACAGTATAACGTAATTTTGATTATTAATAATATAAAATTATACATTATAAAAATACTCCCAGGTAATATGTCCGCTTTCCACGCCTTAAACTACAATTCCCAGTATTCCCAGCGTGACAGGCAGACAGAAAGAAGATGAAATCAAAGGGATAGAAACTGCTGCTTCCATTTATTTATCTGCGTCTGTCCCGAAATATATTAAAAAAAAACATTCAGCGGTATCATGAGTTGATTTTATCGCAGTTTTAGGAGAAGATCTTGAGCAGGTAAGACAACTGATTGTACAAATTTCTTCCATGCTATGCTCTTTGATGTTTAGCTCCTGCTGTTTGATTCAGTCAGGTCGAGGTACTAAACATCACTGTTATCCCTTGTTTCATCACCGATGTGCGGTATTCAGAGAAATATATATACGTATATTTGTATATTTATGTATCTTTATATGTGTGTGTATTAGACAGATGATAGATAAATGAAAGACAGGCAGAGAGATAGATAGATAGATAGATAGATAGTATAATTATATATGTAACTATATATTGTAGATATCTCATTTTGACACTGCGATGTAGTAACTTAACAATATCTATGAGTGTTTTTCTCTTAATGATAATTTTAGAGGCACAGACTCACAATCTGTCCCTGAGATTATAGTCTGTTTATGACATATGGGGGGATGGTGTATGATGTTGACCATTTTTACACAAATCTTACAGTATCTACTGTCCAACTATTACATCTCTTTCTGCTTACATCTGTCACAATTACAGTGTTATTTCAAATGGGTGGTGGTGGTGTTCCCTCCACATTCACTGGTGTGACCGGAATGTAGACTGTCCAGTTCCGTCGGTCTCTCACGTCTTAATTTTACAACGTCTGGGCATGCATGGCTAACATTTACATTTTTTGAATTCTAACTGGGGACACACCTATATAATTAATAAACGTATTGTCTTGAAACTGGCTTGCCACTGTTCTGTTTTGCCTTATGTTTTTAAATAAATAACAAAGTTTCTCTTCATCATCCCAGATCTTTGTTTATGCATATTTTAATCTAAATTCTTTATGGGACGGCTTGAAACCCTTCTAATAAGATTAATGGTTTGATTGCAACTACAAATCCATGGAAAGACGCATTAGTCACTGGCCTAACCATCCCTGAGTTTTATTTCTAAACCTAAGTAAACTTAAAAGGGCGGGGTGTTTTAAGTGCTTTGTTTTCAGTGCAATCATGTAAAGTATGCTGCTTTCTAAAGACTGAACAAAGAGGTTTTGTATGTTTGTATTACATTAGATAATTCAGGGGTATCAGAAAACTAAACCATGTCTGCATTATTGGTTTATATCAATCCACACCATCTGCTTAGAAGGATACTTGGTTAATCTAATTGTCTTACAGGTTCAGCACGAGGGCAATTGTCAGTGAGCAAATTTCAGGCCGTAGGCAGAGGAACATGCTTGTGCCGACATTCAGGATGTTCGAACAACAGGTTATTAAAAGATAATATCTTGTCTTTACAGGGGCCGAAAATGCGTCCCTGTTCTACTGTCATGCACCTGCTGCTGCGATGCATGCGTGGATGTGCCAGACACAGTCGCAGTCGCATGCCCAGAAGACTGAGGCAGCCTGTGAGCTACATCAAACTGATCTTCAAATCCCTTTATTTCAACTCGCTCACTAACTCTGAAGTGGTACTGGACTGCATCCTTGAACCAGTGTTTTGGACAGTGGAAGTTGTTACACGATGGTTTGGAATGGTAAATCTTATTATTACCATCATGTTATTTTGTTGCAATGTCCGTTTGTTTCTCTTACACTCTGCGCTTTTTCTGTTCTCTTAAGGTTTTTGTGTTTTTAGTAGTAGCTCTTACCAGTTCTGTGGTTTTCATCGCATACTTCTGCCTTCTACCATTGGTCCTCCATACGTACTCCCCTGTCTGGATGATGTGGCACATTTGTTACGGACATTGGATCTTGGTCATGATAGTCTTCCATTACTACAAAGCCACAAACACTCCTCCTGGATACCCTCCAAAGGTTTGGCACCCTTAGACATGCCCCAATCCAGTAGATGAGCTGAAGTGTGTGTTCAGTGTCATTCATGACATGACAGTTCCTCTTTCTTTCTTCACATGTGTTTCAGATGAAAAACGAGGTCCCATTCGTGTCATTCTGTAAAAAGTGTGTCATTCCTAAACCAGCGCGAAGTCATCACTGTGGCATCTGTAAAACGTAAGAGAAACACAGTTTTCTCTGTCCCAACAGGCTTATAAAAACTGGTGACTCAGTGTCAGCTGCATTGAATAATATTATTGTAAGAAACTCAAATGTGTCAACATCTCTGTATTTTTCTCTACAGATGTATTCTAAAAATGGATCATCATTGCCGTATCCTTTTTAAATCACCATACATTTTGTAAAAAGTGCACCCATTTGGTCTTATTTTACTTTAAAAATTCTTATATACTGGCTATGTTTTTTAGTTGAACATTCAGTTTAAAGGAATAGTTCATCCAAAAATTTCAGTTCTGCCATCATTTATTCAGATTCATGTTGTTGCAAACTATACACGAGTTGTATTGCATTCATTCATTATAATTGCATGGAAAAGACTGACAAGAACAGTTTTCAGAATAGAGTTTAACAGTTTTTTTTAATGATAACTTATAAAGTTTTAAAGACAACCTACTCTGAGCTACTAGGTTGTTTACTTTTGTTGAAGCCATCAGCTCACATTATTTGAACATATATATATATATTTTAAATAATCATGTTTACTAACAAAATTCTTCGTGGTAAATCTACTTTAACCATGATTCTGAAAAACAAAAAGCCCTGTTAATCAGAGAATCTCAACAAACAGATTGCCCCAAAAGAACACTTTAGCCCCCCCACCCACTTTCTGCTTACATGTTTGTAAATATATTCATTTTGCAATAAACATTTAATATATTCTTTCTATATACATATTCAACATCTTTAAATCAGTAGTTTTATAATTATCCATTACTTTTTGTTATGATTGTCATTTAAAATCCTTCATGGTATTGTAGATATTTCCTTTATTAAGACTGCTAAAAGTATAGTTTCCCCAAAAATTACAATTTTCTCTTTTCTGTTGAACATAAAAGAATGGGAAAAACTACTATGGAGGTCAATGGGGACAGAAACTGTTTGGTTATCCGCATTTTTCTTTTATGTTGAACAGAACTATTCCTTTAACTACTTGTACCATTGTATTTTTATCCGATTTTCAAATACTTTTTTGCTTCAAATCAAAATTTGTAATATTATGAATTGCGTTGTAGCTAGTTGGATTTGTTCATGGCTTATCTTTTTAAACAAAGACCAAAAAAAAAAAATCCCTCTCAGAAAAATACTGAAAAGGCAGCTGAAAAGCTGGACAGTCATTGTTGCTCTCCAGATTCCCTTTTGCGTTCCACAGGGGAACAAAAGTAGTAAATGTTTAGACTGACACAAAAGTGAATAAGTACATTTACATTTGAACTGATTTTAGATAGAACTGAAATTAAATTTGGTGAATTATTCCTTTAACAGCCCAGATGCTTTTCATCTTTTTCCACTTCTGTGTAGTTAAGTCCTTAATTATTCATATTCAGCTTGGCTTAACAACTGTGTTGGCCATTACAATCATCGTTACTTCTTCTCCTTTTGTCTCTATTTGACTTTGGGCTGCATGTATTGCAGCATCAGCGGTCGCAATCTGTTTATAGATGCATACAATGCCATAGATGTAAGGCTTTGGGGTTTTTTTACATTTGTTTTTTTGTCTTTGATCTTTTCTATTTAGTATAACTTCAGTGGGCATTGTTTTTTCATTTACGTATTCTTCTAATGAATAAGGTAGTTAGTGTTTAACTCCTCTCTTTCTGAATGGTTATGTCTCACCTTTTCTCTTTCTGTTCTCAAAGTCTGGTGTAGCGGGAATGTCTTAACTTCAGCTGTCTCTCTGCCTTTCCATAGCAATTCAGACACTTTGAAGCAGAGAAACAGGGTGTCCCGGTGACAGGGATTGGGTTGCTCATCGGCATTGTCCCATCAGAAGGCGTGGCTGGGAAGGGAGTACAGGTGGCTCAAGTCGTTGATTTGGCATTTAGAGCTGTCATTTTTGTTTTCTTGATCACGGTTCATTATTTCACACTCTCAAACAAACAGCATGCTTTGAAAACCAACAAATTATTTCTGACCTTCCCTATCCCAATGCTAACAGTGCATATTTAAATTAGTATTACTAACTGACTCTGCTTTTGTCACCATTGGATGAGGGGGAATTACCTGGTGAACTTTAGACTTGGTATGATCTGGTGCGTTACAATTTACATTTAAAGCAGTGAATCAGAAACATTGCACATGTGTAGTTTTTAGTTTGAGGATAACAGGAAAAGTTTCTTGAGCACCGAATCGGCATATTAGAATGATTTCTAACGGATCATGTGACACTGGAGACTTGAGTAATGGCTGCTGAAAATTCAGCTTTGCTAAAATAAATTTCAGTGTGAAATATATTAAAAAAGATCAGTTGTTGTAAATAGTAATAACATTTCACAATATTACTGTTTTTACTGTATTTCAATTGAATAATTGCAGCCTTGGTGGGCATAGGAGACTTCTTTTAAAAAAGCATTAAAAAAAACTTACTAACTAACCCCAAATATTTGAACATTAGTATATATGCATAAATAACATAGTTGCACTCATATAACTCAGCATTCATATATTATTTTAAATATTTATATTTATAAAATTATCTTCAAGTATATTGCTATGTTTTATGAATGTAAATAACATACATTATTATTGTACATTATGTATTATACATTATTGTTATGCTTTATATTTTGAATAATGTCAAATATTTTTTGCTTTTCTGATGCTTCAATGGACAAAGGAAATTTCGCAACCTCCATACACCTACAAAGACAGGATGTTTCACAAGAGTGTTATCTACATGTGGGTCCTTACAAGGTAGTCTATTCTTTCTCTGCGGCCCCAATACTGGTTTTACCATTTTCATAGACTCACATCTTTTGTTATGTTTGCTGTTTTTTTCCATCAGCACAGTGTCAGTTGCCCTAGGAGGTCTCACTCTGTGGCATGCTGTACTTATCACCCGTGGAGAAACCAGCATTGAACGCCATATAAACAACAAAGAGGCCAAACGTTTGGCAAAACGTGGAAGGGTACGTTATAAAAGTCTTCACTTTTATAACTTATTGGAATTTATTTTCTTTCTATTATTTGATCTCTGGTAAGCATGTCAAAACTTATTATTATCTACGATTTAACCTTTTCTCTCTTTTTAAAGGTCTACCGTAATCCTTTTAGTTATGGTAAACTAAACAACTGGAAGGTGTTCTTTGGTGTAGAAAAGAGAAGGTAAAAATAAACATTTTACATGCTCATAGTCATATTCTGCAGTCTGTAAGCTGTGATTTTAATGTTAATTATTATAATCGTCTTCACAGTCATTGGCTGACACGTGTTCTCCTTCCTTCTGGACACACCCCATATGGTGACGGACTGACATGGGATATTTACCCTCTTAAAAAAGACATGATGCCAGTCTGAGACATTAAAGACTTGATTGTCTTAGTTGGCGATGACCAACATGCTCATCAGGGTGAGTCTCACCCGCTGTGCCAAGGCTGAATGCAGAACCAGAGCCCTGGGAACACAGGAGTCTGCAGAGCCCAGATTTAGACAGTGATCTCACTGGATGACTTTCGCTCTTTCTGGCCAAATGAAAGGGCTGCCCTCCAAAAATACCATGCATATTTTGGATGTTTCTATCAATATTTTATAATTAAATCATGACAGTTGTCTGTGCGATCTATGGAAGATACTGTGCTTAAAGGGATGGTTCACCCAAAAATTAGAATACTGTCACCATTTACTTTTCAACCTGTGTGAGTTTCTTTCTTCTGTTGAAGACAAAAAAAGATATTTTGAAGAATGTTGGTAACCAAACAGTTAACGGTTGCCATTGTCTTCCATAGTATGGGAAAAAAATACTATGAAAGTCGATTTCTATCGTCAACTGTTACCAAAAAGGTATCTTCTTTTGTGTTCAACAAAAGAAAGGAACTCACACAGGTTTTGGAACAAGTGGAGGGTGAGTAAATGATGATAGTTTTTTTTTTATTTTTTTGGGTGAACCGTTTCTTTAAAGCAAGGTTTGTAGCCATGTGCAGCTTAATGTTTGATTATGTAAATATGATTTTTAACACATTATTTATATCACTTACAGTATCATTATTTAAATGCACTGAAATCCAGTACTTCATTTCCAAAGTCAACCACATCTGAAGAAACTTGTCTAGAATTTTATTATATGTTAAATAAATGTTTTTTAACAGCATTTCTTGTTTCATCATCTTACAAGTTTAGATATTTGTAAACATCTATAAATGCATCACTGTGTATTAAAGGTATTGCTGCCTTTAGATGGCAGTGCACCATCATTTCACCATTTCATATTCAGTGGTGATTAATAGCAAATAACTACAGTTTTATTATTGTAAGAGTAACTGGAGTAGCGTTTGGGAAAATATACATGAATATACACTTTATTTAATATTATCTTTTTAATATATGCTACATTTGAGATTTGTTACAGTCTATGGTTACCCCTGATGTATTTCTTCTGTGTCTTCATGCAGCGTTTGTTTACGATAATGTGCAAGAGCGCCCTCTAGTCGCAGATTTCACTAGTCGATTAGAGCTTTACACTGATTTATTCCTCTTTAGGGATTTGAGTGTGGACTACATCGGGAAGTATGTGTGTGTTGAACTCTAAGGATAATTAAATATCAAGTTTAGATTTGTATTAACTGTGCATTGACTGCATTAGTGTAATAACTTTGTCTTCCTGGAAGGTTACTGATCAGCTTAAGTCTTAGACAAATGTCGACTCAGCGGAATACAACGGGCTTTGTGTCTGTCCTCGGACAACAATACAGCTGATAACCTAAAATAACAGTCAACTAGACACAATCTTTCTTATGCAAAAACAAAATATCATTTTTAACGTCATTGACTAGGACTTTTTACATTTTGGATCCTGTAGAAATGCATTTATTCGGGCATCCAGGCGTCTGAGGCTTGGTCCTGATGTGAGTTTGAGTGATGGGAAGTTGTTTTGGAGTGATACGTCAAAGGTCTCACCTGTCCTCCAGGAATGCATCCAGATACAGCAACAAAGGAGAAGGTAAGGCTTCATCCGTCGAAGAATAATGTTTGCAGATGTTGTGAAGGCATAGGCTGTGATGTTCCCTACTGTGTGAATTTTATTTATTTATTTATTTGTTTTCGTATTTCTGATATTTTCTGATATTTTAGAGAATGTGTCACTGTAAAAGGCAAGAAATGAGTGACTTGACACGTGTTTTTTTTTTTTTTTTTTTTTTAAATGTCATGGACCCTTAAATATGACCTCATGCATATTTGACCACCATACTAAAATTTCAAAGGAATATGTCGAATTTATTGTATTATAAATTAATATTAATGTGTCTTGATTATTATTTGAAAAATATTTCTTTTAAATTACATTTTTAGTACTTTGCTGTTTTTTAGTAACTGATCTAGTTATTTTAAGTTATGTTTATTTGTTTTAATATTTTATTTTA
>SCHK01066171.1:0-13030 GCA_004124795.1 Poropuntius huangchuchieni
GTCTATGCAGGGTCAGAAAGCTCTTGGATTTCATCAAAAAAATACCTTCATTTGTGTTCCGAAGATGAATGAAGGTCTTACAGGTTTGGAACGGCACGAGGGTGATTAATTAATGACAGAATTTTCATTTTTGGGTGAATTATCCCTTTAAGGTTTTGAATCCGTCCACTGATCTGCTGTACACTACTGTAAAGAAGATAAAGAAAACTCATTCACACTTTTTAAGCAGGGAAAAATCCCAACTTTAAATAAATCTCTGTTTGTTTGTGTAAGAATGTACAGGGAAACTTCAGATATAAAATCATAACTCGTTCGGTAATGTTAGTTCATGGAAATAAGGTCCAATCTGTTCTTCCATCCCCATGGTGAGAGGTGTTGATGTAGTGGCTTAAAAGTTGTTGATTTTTTACTACGTGGGAATGGATCTTAATGGTATCACAAGAACAGCATCCGATGGTGAGCAAACCAGACACTGCTGGTCGGAAACTGCTGTCACATATGGCTCTGCGGCTCTGCAGATAAACATATCTCATTCTGTCTACACTACAATTGTATTGCTAGAGATCACCAGGTCACTGTGTCGTTGCTGGATGCCCCAACAACAGTAGGCTGCAGAACTTAGCATAGCTTTGGAAAATCTAATCACAAATGAGATATGTTGTCGTCAAAAATAAGACATTGTTCTATCTTGACAAAATGAATCATTTTTATTGCTGCTAAAATCTAGAATTCTGCAGGGAAAAGCCATTGTATATAAGTTTCAGCACTGCATTATACATCATATCATGAACAACATTAGCGATTACAAATGCATGAATCAAACTCACTCAGAATACAGTCAAGTTCTGACACTGTTTTTCATGCATAAATTTTTTAAATTGCTGTATGTAGGCTGAGGCACATCACAGAGATCAGTGAAATCACTCATAGTAACATTACCTTCTCTTCCATCTTGCCCACACTTTAAAGTGTGTAGGCTCCTTAATGCAGGACAGAGAGTCAATGAAAGGCACACACATCAGCTGCATTTTAACACATTTGATATTAGATATAATGAGACAGTATTAGCAGAAAATTGACTCTTCAGCCCACCTTTACTTTCCACTGATTGAGCTATTACAGTGTCCATAATCACCTCAGTTTCAGTAAATGTTGAATATGAGCAGCATTTGTTCTTATCAGCATTTGTACAGACATACTGTAATGTTTAGTAATGAATGCTACATTCTAAACTACCACCTAATTCTTCATTTCTGAAATGTAAGACTTTTATAGGCTATTTCAGTCTTATAAGAAAGTAAATGCATCAACTTGATGCTACAGCTACATGTCAACTCAGAGGATTTATTGAGCAATGTGGGGACTAAACACAAGCAAGACTATTTGAGAAGAAATGACCAGTAATTATGCGCAAGTAATTAAGCATATGAGGTACAGTATTGTGCAAAAGTATTCACTCCCAACCAGAATTATTTCATATTTGCTACACTACATGCTTTTTGAACTTTGACATTAAGGAGACTTGTGTACTGAGTAAACTCTGAAGTTATTCATTCTCACAGGTGTTATTCCCAAGTAAAAGTTTGAATTCCCTAGTTAAATTAACCCTATTGAAAGGACAATTAAAGCCATATGACTGAACACTGACACGTTTCATTAGAGCTAGTCATGCAAAATATAGACCTCAGTCACCAATCTGTCTGTCATTCCAATTAACCTTTTCTGCTAATGATTAAGGACAAGGAGAAACAAGCCTTATTAATGGACTAATTGACAATACAAGACTTCTGAAGTC
The DNA here is from genome assembly GCA_004124795.1 of Poropuntius huangchuchieni. Lineage (NCBI taxonomy): Eukaryota > Metazoa > Chordata > Actinopteri > Cypriniformes > Cyprinidae > Poropuntius > Poropuntius huangchuchieni. Next base: position 1,796 of record SCHK01066171.1, read on the forward strand.
AAGATTTACATACCAGACATTTTATGTACCAACACCAAAGGTGTTTAGTTGCTATCTCTAGTGTCTAAAAAATCCATAGCTGAAATAAAAAGACTTTGAAGCAGTTTCTCCTTTCCTATACAAACGACAGTCACATTTCTTTTATCTGAAATGTTGATTAAACTTGGCTTTTCACCAGATGGAAAATCCTAGGAAAAGCCCACTAGTTGGCAAACATGGGCATATTTAGGTCACCAACTAATCCAATAGAGGATTTTGTCAGATTTCAAGCTAATCCTGTTGCAATGAAAGGTGCACCTTTATCTGGCTTTGTAGGCAATAATGAATGACATGAATTATATATAACCTTTGGCATGAAATTATATCTCTGGGGCTCCTAATACACCCTGAAAAGCAGCTAAATTTGCCATTTTCAATTTTCATTTGATCACTTATTCTGATAGCAGCTCTGTTATCTCGCATAGGAATTTAATTAGAGCCTATTCATATTAAGCTTTGACTATATTCCAGAACAAGATTGGGATAGTTGTGTCGCATTTAAGGACAGTAAGTTCGAGCGTTCTCCAAGAATCCAGTCACAGCTGTTCTAATGGCAAAATAAAATTGCAAAACTCCTCACACTTAAATGTGTAAATTACTTTCAAATGTTTCTTTTATTTTCAGAAATCTAAGCAGATTTTCCTTGATATGAATATTATATGCGAGATGCTTTGGCTAATGACCAGGATGATGCATTTTTCATCAGTGTGATGAAATTTTCAGCCACAAAAAAAAGTCATTACTCTACAGTCAGAAATAATCTATATACTTGCATCATATTGCACTCAATTACATTAACTGCTTTATTACGTTTTCAATCTATACAGAAGATAAGCCAGTTATTCATCGTTTTTCTATGAATGCTGAAACATGCTCTTCTAAATAGTCCGTTTTTTTCTCCTGATAGGATTCAGACTTCTTGGTCTATGGTCAGAAAGGGTTTGTTTACCATTGCTATGTTTTGTAAAACGTGAAGTAATACAACCTTCTCATTTTTGTGTGATTATGTGTGAGCATAGAACTGTTTGACAGATGTCATGAAGTTGTGCAATTTCTCACTGCAGATGTGGAGACCTTGTAAATGGCATTTTAAGGTTTTTTGCAGAAAATATTGGATGACAGGTTTTTTTGTGCAAAATAAAAATAATACAAGGTCACCAGAGGCTAATTGTGAGTCTACCAAGCTAAAAGTGGCGATGTGTGTGAGGGAGAAAGAAAAGAGAGAAAAAGAGTGTTTGATAGCATGAAAGCAGTGCTACAGATGGATCCTAAATAAAGCCCTATTAGTCTAAATTAGTCCATCACACATCTGCACACCAGGGAGGCTGATTTTTTGACAATGCCGGGTTTCTCTCAGCGTCAAGCTGATCCTGACTGTACGTTTATTAGATGATAACCTTTATCTAACCAGGAGGTATGTTGAAAAGCCCATTTTTAAAAGCTGGCTGGATTTGACAGACGGATCAAATGACTGATCGAATTTTACACCGCCATCATTGAGACTATTCTCACCTAATCAATCACTGTCTGGTTTGGGGCCACGTCTGCCCACACCAAGGACAAGCCACGGCATATTATTAAATCTGTAGAGCGCATTATGAGTTTCACCTGCCTTCTCTCAACAAGCTCGGGGCAAGGAAGAGTGTGTGGAGGTCCAAAGCCCACCCGTCCTCCCCCACACCAACCGTCTCCTTTTCCAACCCGTTCCCTCAGGTCAGTCAGAAAAAAGGCAAGAACAACTGCTGCTTTCAGTGACTCATACTGTAGGTACTCTCATTTACTGCTGACATTACCTACATACGTGAGGCTAATATGTTCCAATGAATACTCTTATATAACTTTGAATGAGTGTTCTATTAATGTTACTGGAAGAATGTTTGTTCATAAGGTTCAGAAGCGTACCAAAAGTTCTGAGAATGTTCCCTGTTAGCTGGGACTTGTGTTTGTTTCACCACCATCACAACTAATTCCCGCAGGTAAACATAGCTGATATTAAGATTGAGATTGTTGTGAAGTGGAATGATGGATGGATGCAGGTCAGAGAGTCCTCCAATCAGTCAGACATCTGAGATGATCAAAGAGATGAAAAGACCAAAGAGTTTATGGGACATTACAGCACAGGGAAGGTGCATTAGTTTCACCAGTGCTGCAGCGCAGCTGCTTCAGCTTTTATGTGGCTTTTTCATAGTACTTTGATCGTATTTAGCGTGTTATTTATTTCTATTACTTACCTGTTTTCCAGCTCCATCTGGTGGTGGCCTCTGTTCATTTGGATCAAGGAGATCTATAATAGCCTATCAGGAGACAGCTATGCGTTAACCTTCACACACTTCTCCATAGCCGGAAACAAGCAACCTGCCTTTCCATTTTTGCTCGTTTTAAGCCAATTTTTCTTACTCTAAATGCAACTAATTACTCTAGAGATGCAGGAAAAATATGTAACCACTACACTAACTGGATGACAGCACCACAATTATGCGCACAGTCTGTCCACAGGTAAAACATCTACTATAATATGTTGAAAAATGAAATTTAAGATTAAAATGCTGTGTGCAAAAAGAGGCTACTTTTGAATACCCATAATTCAGGAAACTTTTTAATGCATTTATGATGCTAGAAGTATCTACATTTTAAATTGACATTTTCAGATATTTGTATTTTTACTAGGCCTGTTGAATGAATTGCACGATATGTTTATAACTGAAATAAATTGCATGTATAAATATTTACTGAGGAAATTGCAGTGTAATCGCGGTGAGAAGATTGCAGTAGATAGTCTGGGGCATGAATAGAGTACTCTCACGCTTGTCCTGTTCTGTTCCACTCTGTCTTCAGAAAAAGCTCCTCATTACCCAGCTGTAGTGAAATCCAATATTCACGGAAATTAGACCACATAGGAAATCTTATATGGAATAGACAGAAACTTGAGAGAGAAGTGTGTGTTTGTGTTCTGTTCTAGAAACTAGAATACTGAAATATTAATAAATAATAATTGTTTGTGTTGAGGTTGACTGGAGCGTTTAATGCCTTGTTGCATTAATATTTATGAGGAAAATAGCAATGATGAAAACATTACGTTTACAAGTGAAATTCTTGAATGGCCACTTTCATATTTCCTATGGCTTTTCAAGTCAGACTATAGATGACAAATAGAAAATTGGATCAGTCGTGGTGTTTATTTCTGAGAATGTAATGAACCACTGTGCTAAACTGTGCTAAAATGCATATGAAGGACAATACAACTACACAACATAAAACCATTTAATGCAAGTTGTGTCCAGCTGTAGCATATTACATGACTATTGTATAATATTACTACTACTACTACTACTTGTTTAAATCAGTAGTAAAGCTAACAATTTCCATGTGAATGGATTTTGGTGAAATGGAGTTGACTTTTTGTACCTTCTCTAACTGTAAATATGAAGTGTAGACTTAGCCTATATACAGTATGACAATATTTGCTCATTTACCCGTACAAAGCAGAGTTGCATGCCTAACTGTGCAATGACAATAACTGAATAACTGCTATAGTCTTCATTGTTGTTTATTGCTTGCTGCCTGTTGTCTTTTTGAATGAGTTATAATGTTGGTTGTCACTGTCATAGTTGTTTGCATGCTGGGTATTAAATTCTCTGCAAAGAAATTAGTGGTAGATATTGTTTGCGTCAAGTATAGCAACAAACCGCATCTTGTTTAGGTGCAAATAGGGGTAGATGCTATTAACACCAAGTGTAAAATAAAGTACAATTCTATACAGTATATTTGTACTTGAGTGATAGTAATGAAAATAACCTTTGACAAAAAGCCTTGCAATTTGCAGACTGCTCACATGTAGGTATATTCATGATGTGTTTAAACACTATGGTTGTATTTGATTTAAAGACCAATGAGGTTTCAAAAAGCCTGTTATACTGTGAAATGCCTTCTTTTTTTTTTAGCTTCTCTGGTCTTGCTTCTGCAGTTTGGTAGGCCTAAATGAAAGTGAACCGAGAGGACATGCTCAATCAGTGGCCACATAAATCACACTTAACCTACATGTGCTGTGTTCACACACCAGCCCTCTCATACTCTCCATTAAGACTCAGTTAGCGCAGTCCATCAGATTTGCCATCACTGTGCTTTTCACTTAAACTTGTGCTAAATTGCTCAGAGAATATGGCAAAAGATCCAACAGGATAACATAATTCATATGGTACTTACAGTAATGTTAAAAGAACTATATACTGTGCATGTCAAATCACTCACAAGTGGATTTAATGGCTAACCTGCAATCATCCTTTTGTTCTTAAATAACTAGAAATGTATTCAAGCTCTACACAGTAAATAATAAGCAAGCAGGGAAGGTGGTTAATGTCATACAGGCGAATGTTGAGACAATAAGCATTTGTGCCCTCTCCTACTGTGTCCACTGTGAATTTTGGGTAACTCCCACAGTGCATCTACGAGAGGGCAGATGTTTCTAGTAGTTTGGAGCAAGCAGATGGTTGCGATTGTCTCTGTCAGTTATGCTCGGGTGGAAAAGGTAAAGCAGACGCTTAGCGAGTGAACAGCGATGTGCTGAACTTTTGTTCGAATACACACTGTACGTCTCCGCATATTTACTCCCTACTGTTCACACACAGAGATTTCTATGTATTGCAAACATGTAAAACAAAAACTTCCCTTTTCTCTGTTGTTGATCACATCACAAGGACCTGATGGTCCTCTCAGAGTGATACCACGCATGCTGTTATATTACCATATTAGTAGTCTACAACATTCTTCATTGTGCTAATGGAGTTTGACTGTGATACACAGAATGTATATGGTCTGGACCAACATCAAAGGAATCAGATTTATTCTCATTTATTCTAAATTTCGATTTGCATTTTATCTAACACTTATTTACGGTTCTTTGATTGGCATTTCAGGAGTACTGGTATGCATTGCATCTCTGACATGTATATTATTAAAATGTACGTGTACTTGAAACCCAAATTTATAATCCACTTTCACATATGAAAGCTGTTAAATTACAGTGAAATTGCCAGATTACCTTTCCCGGGAAATGATACAAAGTGACAGTGTGTATCTTCTGTTCACACATGCAGCTGCTTTTTCTCTCTCTCAGATACAGAGAAGCTTTTTCATTTTTAATGTCTATCTAATTTGACAACATTTCCCTCCACAATGTACTCGATTCAGTTCACGATTTTCAATTCCCACGACAGGCTTACAGCTACTAAGTGGCATCAGTAATTGCATCAGCTCTTCAGAACTTGATTGGCTCAATTTCTTTGAAAGTAGAACTCTTACGTCAAAGCATCCAATCATACGCGCTCAAAATGTAAATCTTTGATCACACATAGCAACAATACAGAACGATACAATAAATATTCATTTACTTCTGTAACTATTTGAATTGCGATGATATATTAAAGTGCCATTGTTATGTCATTTTTTGGGAGTCTCCACAATAGGTTTACATGCATGCAATGTCAAACAATGCTTTTGTTTTCTCAAAATATGCATTTAATATCACCTCACTTTCCAATGATTCTCAAATGATTCGTTTGAAGCCGTTCTAAAATGTAGTCTCTCTAAACCCCTCCTGTCCATGAGGCTACTCTGCTCTGATTGGTCAGATGGCCCAGTCTGTTGTGATTGGTCTACCGCGTACAACACATGTTGAAAACATACGGCCATTGCCATAGTTCCATATTTTCAACGCTCTATAGAAAATATAAACATCTATTATTTATCATTCTTGTGATTCAGTGGAGCCAGCTGGTCCAAATAAACTGGGTACTGAGCCATCTTTCAAGAGCAAGCGTTTTGTGAAACCCGCCATGAACTCCCCAAGATTAGAGAGGCAGACGTTAGTAAAATGACGAGTTTGAGAGCGTTTGCAGACGGTCAACATAGAACATTGGTGCGCATTATGCAAATGTATTTCCCCGTGATGTGTAGCTGTCACGGAAGTGGGATTCGAATTACTAATGACTTGTTTATGCAGTTCAGAGCTGTTCAGAGAACTTTATTTTTCATGCACTTTAGGCTTTACAAAAGCCTACAGCTACGTTACACACTGCATGAAAGGTACTATTCAAAATGGCACACTAGAGTAACATCTCACAATTCTGAGTTCATGTCTTGCAATTCTGACACTGTTTTTTTATTCTCACGTCTGAATTGTGAGATATAAACCCAGAATTGTGAGATATTGAGAACTGTGAGATAAAAGTCACAATTGCCTTAAAGTACCATATTTATTCATTGGAGAACACCAAAAGAAGATATTTAAAAGGTCTCACTAGTTTGGTCTATAGTGAATGTAGTTTCGGATACCACTGACTTTCATTGTATGGACAGAAAAGCAGTTGAAACAGTCTTTAAAATACCTTTTGTGTGAGTGTGTGGTTCACAGATGAAAGAAAGTCCTACAAGTTTTTTATGACATGAGTAAATGACAATTCAAATGATTCATTTGTGGGTGAACTATCCCTTTAAGGAAAACGCTGTATGTGTGAAAGCATATTGTCTGTCAAGGTTTAAGATCTACCAACTCCAAAACTCGCCTGTGGTGCTACCTGTTATAGCTGTTTGTACTTTGTTTGGACATGAGAATGTCTCAAAGGGAATTATTTATTACCCTACTGCACTGGTTTTTTGGATTATTTTGTTGTTTTTGTCTTTCATTTAGAGCCCAGAGGCTAACGTCTGCCTTGTTGTAATGGAATTCGTCCCTGAGGCGTTTTAACCCCACAAAAAGATTGTTCTGGAAGTCCATCAGGGGAGAAACACACTGGAGACATACAGCTCCATTGCCCCCATTTTGCCCATCAGTAGAGCAAAGACACCCTCCTGAGAGAAAGTGTGGGAAATTAAGGCTTTGATGTAGAAGGTGTATTTGTTTCTGAGAGAATGTGAGGGTTTGTTTTAATAGAGAACTAAAAAGAGGAGTGCACATATGCGATGCCATTTAGGAAGTAATATACAGTCATTTTGAGAACATGTCTCGGTCTGCTGGTAGACTAAACGGTTTATGGCGAATACATTGGTGTGCAACCATTCATTTAAAATTACATGAAGAGATGAGTATTTGATATAAACACAAACACATGGATATTTCACACATGTATTGCATATAATATGAATACAACACCAGTAGGTGCCATAAAAAATCATTTCCTAATTCATTCTCATTTGTCAAAAATGAGAAAGGAAACGGAAAACTAAACTCCCTTCCTATATCTAGTTGAGCTCATCACCTCTCTCTAGATGATTGTGTGTGTGCATGTATTGAAGATTTTAGTACTGGATACATATTTAACATGATGGGGAAAGGAGGTAAAGACATTGAGAATGTGTGAGAGAGACAGAGAGCAGTGAAATCGGAGGACAGAGGGGTGTTGGGCTGCAGTCTCCGAGGAGAAAAGAAACCTGCGATACAGCTGCAGTGTGCACACACTCGTTTGATCTGCTTCTCTCCTTTTATTTCCCTGTCTTCTCTTTGTTTCATTCTGTTTGTCTTTTTTCAGAAGTGAGAGAGGAAACTTAAAGCAAGACTGAAGAAAACGAGCAAGGGATCGTTCTCGATATGAGATGGGTAGATGGAACTGCACACAAATATTAGCATGAGCAAACAGACAATCTCAGACATGCTTTGAGACCAGGCACTAGACGTGGAGTGCTAACAGGGTCTAAACATATACTCATTCAGTCTATGAAACACTGCAATGCTAATACACTGTAGGGATTTTTCATTTTTAAAGTATTTTCTCAAAATGTGTTTGTAGAAACAACTTTAAAGGAGTTTTGATATTGACTTCCGTCATGTCAGTCAAAGCTGTTTAGCTCATTTGAGTGAATTAAACATGACTGGCCAATAAAAAAGGACACATTTACTTAATCTTAATCTACTTACAATCACTTAATTGTGAACCTGGACCACAAAAGCAGCCACAAGTAGCACGGGTATATTTGTAGCAATAGCCAACGGGTCAAAATTTTCTTGCACCCCTATCCTAGGATATTGTCCTATCCTAACAAACCATACATCAATGGAAAGCTTATTTATTCAGATAATGTATAAATCTCACTTTCATAAAATTGACACTTATGAGGGTCACAAATGTTTGAATTTCCAGAATACCTGTGTTGTCCTCATTCATGAAACATCTCTGGAAGCCACTCTCTCATCACTGATGTTCTCGAATCCAATTTTCCATGGTCCTTTGCACCCCGCTATTTTATCAAACTCCTCTTCAGGAGTGTGGTTACCTGGGCTTGTCATTATTCCATTAACCATTAACCGCTTTCGTGTTATCAGCTTCCACTGCCATGCTAGTCTCCCTCATTAACATTGATTTCTCTCCCAAACACGGAAGGAGTGAGGTCCGGCTCGCAACACTGCACATCCATCTCTTTCTCACAAACACACACTCATTTGTCATTTATCTCCTGCTCTTTTACCGCCTGTGTGTCTCATAGGCAAATATATGCCTTGAGGCAAACCTGGCCACCATTTACCTTGAATTTCTTCTCTCACATACATCGCTGGATTCCACACATGCACACACACACATCTTCTTTAATCACTCATCTCATTCTCGGCCCTGTTCATGTTGAGATCCATACGCTCTGCACATACTAATAATGTCTCTTTGTTCATTTCAACCCTTGCACAATTCTTTTGGCTTCCTCATTTTTGGATTCGCCCCGTCTGTTGTTTTCTTCTCCCTCTATATATTCGTTCGTTCATTTATTCCTCCTTCTGCTCTGGCTCTCTCTCTTTCTTCCCTCTCTCTGTACTGATGTAAAGGTTATCAGTTCCTGGCAAAGCCTCTCTGCATTATAAATGAACAGCTGAAAACCCACTCCAGGGACAATTAAACCTGAGGCTGTTTAGCATGCAGAAAGAAAAAGAGGGAGGGATTGACGAGGCCGAGGCTGGGCGAAGAAGAGAAGGCTGGCACTTGAGCAGAGGATTTAGTTTGTTTGTTAGCCCTGAGTCTGCTTTGAGCACAGACACCTACATTCCCCTGAACTCACCATCCATGTGAATCATGCCGCCTTTCAGTATGTTTACTGGAGTATTTGTGCACTGTGATGTGCAACAGTGCCAACAGTAATGATTGCATCAGTCTTGATTATATTCCTGCTACGTCTCCATCACACCATCCTCCTCTCTACTCCAGCACCCTCATTTTTATTTCTGTGTTCTTCTCTAAGCACTTCTCCTACTCTGTCCACAGTGCATTCTGGGTAACTCGCACTATGCACCTATCTACTTCTAGTAGTTTGGAAGCACCAGATGGTTGTGATGGTCTCTGTCAGTTATGCTCAGGAGGAAAAGATAAACCAGGCTTCACCCTTCTCCAAAGTTTTCTGTTTGTCATCTGTAAATTTTGAGCTCTCAGAAGTGATGATAGGCATGGAGGCCATAAGAGACGATGTATTATTATTAATGAGTGGAAATCACTATAATAAACAGAAGCTATTTGCCTTCTAGAACATTTAGGAGTAAACAACACAGTTACATCACTGCAGTTGCGTGTACGCTATGGTGGCAGAAATATGGAAGGTGGACAGGGCCAAAAGTGAATGCATGAAATTTGAATTTGTCAACACCACTGTTTGCACATGTTAACATGTCAATGCACACAGCAGCCAGTGAAGTTGGACTATATTTGCATATGTGACATGATATACAACACATGACACGTCATGTTTATTCGTGAAGGATGTCATAATGGTACACTGGTATGCATGTATGCAAACATCAGACATTACAGTATGTTTGTTTATAAATGATAATGCATCAGTACGTTGTGTGTGATTTCAGTCTTTTTTAGTGGTTTTGTTCAATGATCTTTCACAGGTAGAAAAGTCATTAATTAGTTTACTGTAGCACAATAGCTATCAGCAAAGCAGTGCTGCAAAGAACAAAAGAACAGATTAATATGTGAGTAAATCTAAAGGTTAATCTGCTTTAAAAAAATATTACATTTTCAAACACAGCCAGAATGTGAGAGAGACATTCAAATTTGTCCTCTAAACATGGTAAAACTGTGTTTCTTTAAAGAAATGCAGTGAAAACTGATGCTTTAACATGGCCAGATTGTGTGTTTCTACTCATACAAAAGAAATGTGCTCAACACGGCCAAATTTTACACATCCCAATTTTGACTTTTGGCCCTGTCTGCCTTCCATACAGAAAATCAGTGGGAACAATTGGAGGAAAATAGGCGAGATATGTAATAAGGAAAATGTCTTGTTGTGCCTTTGGATGTAAGAAGCGGAATGCAAAAGTGTTCTTATTTTAATAGGATAGGCCCTTTACAGTTCTAACATTAGGATTATAATATTTTCCATAGATAATATAATAGTAGCAATAGTAATAGCTGTGCTAGTGTTTATCATAAAGGATATCATATATTGTCTAGTCCACTTTTTCACAAGGTATACAAAAATGTCTGGTCACTGTAATTTTGGCCAATCCTTGACCCTTGACCCATTGATCCGACAGTGAGTACATGTCCGTAAACCTAAGTACCCAATTACTAAGGGTTAGTTTATTAGTGTAAGACAACCCATCTTTTGGCAAACCATTAAAGGGGTCATCAACTTTTTAACATTTGTTAGTGTAATGTAGCTGTGTGAGCATAAACAACATCTGCAAAGTTTCAAAGCTCAAAGTTCAATTCAAAGGGAGAAATCGTCTTTTACAGAATTAGCATAGCATCGCCTACAGCAAACAGCTGGTAAGGGACTACAACAAATTAGTTCCGGGTTAATTCATAAACGTGGATAAACCCTTGCCCCCGGGAACATGCAACGAAGGGGGCGAGGCCAAGCAGCGCTGTGTTAGTGAAGAAGAAGAACGTGCACATGTTCATAAAAGATATGAATGCGCGATTCTGTCTTCTAACGATTCTAATGGATTCACGAGTTTCAAAATCAATGCTCTAAAGCGGTGCTTCTAAAACTGGTCATTTTGATGCTAGCTGAATAGCAGCATACAATACAGGTAAAATATGTGATTTTTTTTTTTTTTAAAACGAAGCATGAGCGCATGTTGCTGTGCACCCCATAAACACAATCAAGCCTTCGAAAAAAATCCATTAGACCACCCCTTTAAAATAATTGCAGAAGGCATCCGACTTTTTTAAATCATTGAGAGATGCCTGCAGAAACACACACACACACACA
>SCHK01066229.1:8091-19539 GCA_004124795.1 Poropuntius huangchuchieni
ATTTATTTTGTGACATCTCAAGAAAATGTCATTTGAAATCTGCTCAACAATCACAGCTAAATGTCAAAGATCATAATTTGGGATATTTTCTGAAAGTTTAAACTGAAATGGCAAAATATTGCATTATACCTGTGAAGAATTGTCATGTAGCTCTTTTCTATGAAGCATCAGAATAACCATAGACAAGCTCCAGAAAAGAAGGAAATAAGACATATGTGACCCTGGAATACAAAACCAGGCAAGGGAAATTGAGATTTATACATCATCTAAAAGTTGCATTAATAAGATTGATGTGTGGTTTGCATTGATGTATGGTTTGTTAGGATATTGGCCAAGATCCAATATGAAAATCTGGAATCTGAGGGTGCAAAAAAAATTGCCTTTAAAGTTGTCCAACTGAAGTTCATAGCAATGCATATTACTAATCAGAAATTAAGTTTTGATATATTTATAGTAGGAAATTTACAAAATATCTTCATGCAACATGATCTTTACTTAATATCCTAATGATTTTTAGCACAAAAGAAAAATTAAAAATTTTGACCTATACAGTGTATTGTTGGCTATTGCTACAAATATACCTGTGCTACTTACAGTATGACTGGTTTTGTGGTCCATATTTAAGTTGATAATTACTGTAAACTCATAGTATCTCTCAAATGTAATTCTTCATTCAACATAAAATAATCTGACTACAACCCATACAAGAAAAAAAAATGCTGTTTGGTCATGTCTAGCAGTGTGATATTTTTAAATCTGAATGCAGATGTGAATGACATTTAACAGCAAGCTTTTCAGTAAATAATGACTTTAATTTCAGTCAGTTTAATCACACACTATCGCTCATAAATGCCCTAAAATCCAATAAAACTCAAACCTTCTACTATTATGTATACTTATGTATGCATAGTGCTGTATATGTAACCGCTGTCAAATCTGTCTTCCACTTCTGTAGACGGGACGCCAAAGATCCTCTCTGCCTTCAGCGAGAAGGTGGTGAGCCCGAATGAGCCTATATCCCTGGTGTGTCACGTGAAAGGAACCCCCCTCCCCACCGTCACCTGGACGTTGGACGACGACCCCGTCATCAAAGACAGCAACCACCGCATGGATCGCGTCATCACCACAGAAGGCCACGTGCTCAGCTACTTGAATGTGTCTCACACCCAGGTCACCGATGGGGGTGTCTATCGCTGCACCTGCAACAACTCGGCCGGATCGGTCTCCTACCAGGCTCGAATAAACGTAAGAGGTGCTTGTCAGATCAGCTCCTCAAAAACACCCACACCACACCACACCACAAGCACACATAACAAGTTCACGTTTGTTTGAAGATTGTCTGGTTTCTATAGGAAAACTTGAGTTAGAGGAGAATTTTATTGTTTTAGGTTGTAGTTGCAGTGCAGCCTCCTAAAAGGTATGTTCTCATTGTCAACAGTTTGCCGCAAGAAAGCAACTCGAAGTGATTTATTTTCAATGAAGTTGAAAAAGCACGAGCAGTGACCATTGATGGCACAACAAAGAGCAGAGTTTCATTTCATGCAAATGAGAGTGTGGAGACAACCAGTGGGAGTGAAGGCGGTAGAGCTCCTCATGGAGTTAGAGATTGCAGTCAAATAGGAGTTTAGCTCCAAACATACTTGCCTGGAAGTTTCTAGTGAGCCTAAAGACCTTGATTAGTTGGTTCAGGTGTGTTTAAATAGGGTTGAAGCTAAACTCTGAAGAACAGTGGCCCTCCAGGAGTAGGGTTGGACATCCCTGCTATAGAGTGCCACTTTTCAGTGACGTTGGTCTCGCAAATGTTTTTTCCCATTCCTTTTCCTATAGGGACTTTTAAATAGGTAAAGCATCATAAGCCATGAACAAAACCAACCAGCTACAAGCTGAGTCACAACATTACACACTTTTATTTGAAGCAAAAAAAAAAGAATTGATAAAAATAATAAAAATACAAAAATTTTTTTGTTTTTTTTCAATTATGCTATTTGCAATGCTTCAGTGGATTGTAATTATTTCCNAATGTTTGTTTTTTTTCAGTTATGCTATTTGCAATGCTTCAGTGGATTGTAATTATTTCCCTGTTAAGTACACCGCCTTGTGTCATTGTACACAGTCTTTTTGTCAGATTTTCAAATTTTTGATTTTTCTTTGTTTTTTTTTTGTTGCTTCGAAAATATATTGTAATGTTGTGACTCACCTTGTAGCTGTTTTTTTTGTTCATGGCTTATGATGCAACAAAAACAAAAGAAAAATTAAAAAATGTGAAAATCTGGCAAAAAAGACTGTACAATGACACAATACAGTGTACATAACAGGGAAAAAATTACAATCCACTGAAGCATTGCAAATAACATAATTGAAAAAAATAATAAATAAAATATATACAACTATTTTATTTTAAATTTTGATTTTATCTAGAAAAACAATACATTTTAGGTGGATTGTAAAATAAGCATATCAATATTTACGTATTATGACAGAATGGTGAGACCAAATCAATTACATCATTTGCAGTACTTCATGGGAGCAGACATTCCCTGTAAGCTCTTTTGCTCAATTTGCTCGCAATGACTGATTGTTGGAATTTTCTGTACAGCAATCATGGGCATCTTTTCACCACTGTCAAACATGATTATTTAAAAAAATAAACTGTAATAATGTAAACAGTTAGCTTTAGCAAAAGCATATACCATCAACTTCACAACGTCATTGTTAAAAATCCATTTCCCTTTGGAAAAAAATGAATGGAGCTTTTACTTCCGGAACCAGACTATTGCCCTCTATTGGCTCACAGTACTGCAACATTCAGCAGTTTAACTGCTATCAATGCAGACCGAGGAGGTCAAGGTTTGGCTGCTTAGTATCAGCCGTTTAGCCCCAGCTGACAGACGCTGCAACTAGATTATATCAAAAAGCATTTCCCCCTTTGATGTTCATTTAAAGTAGCAGTGTACTGTACTCTGAAGTTTAAGTTCATTTTTGAAAAGTGTCTAAAACACAAATAGCCTGTCTTGTATGCAAAGGCTATTTTCACTAACTCACCATTGTTAGGTTAGGCTAGAAAATAACAAAAGATTTAGCTTTTGATGTGACCAATGCAACCAAATGACATATCATTATTTGCACTTAGTTTAAACAGTATCAAATGCTATTTGCACTTAATGCAATTAGCCTCTGCCTAATTTAAAAAAGAAGGGGCATGAATGGTAAATACATGAATGAGAATGGTAATGGATAGATGGATAGGTATGATAGATTTCTTGGGTGTGAGCACACGATTTAGTTGTTTGTACTCGATTCTGTCAAGTTCTACTGCCTTTCCTCCCATTGGTCGTTGTTACGTTTTGCTCAGTTTCATGAAGTTAAACTCTGCCTACTCTTAAAGGGATACTCCCCCCATAAATCAAAATTCTCTAATCATTTACTCACCTTCAAATCATCCCAGATGCATATGACTCTCTTCAAATTACACAAACAGAGATTTAAAAAAATGGTTAAATCCATCACTAAATCTATATAATGCAAGTGGATAGGCCCCTTTAAAGTTGATGCTTCAAAAAACTTAAAAAACTAACATGATGGTAATCCATACGACCCCAGTTGATTAATCAATTTCATATGAAGAGAAATGATAGGTGTGTGTGTGTGAGGAAATAGTAACATTAGAAACATTTAAACTATAAACCAGTGCTTCCGGCCAGTTGTCTTTTGAGTTTACACAACATTAACATATTTTGAAGCATAAGAGTTTCACAAAGTGCTTATGTAATCTTTAAAAATATATTTATATATATACTTACGTATACTGTATATAGGCTTAAAATATTAGTATTTATCTTACACACCTATTGTTTTGCTTTAGAAGACATTGATTTATCAGCAGGGGTCGTATGGATCACCATCATGATTGTTTTACGTAGTTTTTGATATGGATTTATGGAGAAGGATTATTTTTCTAAAATTCTCTGTTTGTGTTCATCTCAAAAACATACATGTTTGGGACAGCATGATGGTGAGTAAATTAAAAGCGAATTTTTATTTTTGGGTAGAGTATCCCTTTAAGTTAATCCCTCCACAAGGCTTTGAAGTTAGGATCAATTATTATTAGTTATTTAGTTCAGAATATATAGCTAATAGTTGAAAATTAAATTATTGACACGTAATACATAAGCCTTTCAGCTGACTATCTGAGACGCTGTGTACTGAAAGTTCTTTCTCAAAACAGGTCCTGCCAGTATTCGACCAATGAAAAATGTCACTGCCATCGCTGGAAGGGACACGTACATTCACTGTCGCATCATTGGTTACCCGTACTACTCTATTAAGTGGTATAAGGATTCCAACCTGCTCCCGTTTAACCATCGCCAACGTGCCTTTGAGAACAACGGCACACTGAAGCTGTCCAATGTGCAAAACTCGGACGAGGGGGAGTACACGTGCTACGTGTTGGTGGATCCAGAGAAACAAATTCACAGGAGCGTCCATGTGACAGTGAAAGGTAATGCCATCTCAATGAAAGTCAGCCGTTGTAAGAATGCTAGATTTTAATATCGGGTCATATTCAATGGTGTTTTTTAGGGTTAGCATCACTATTGCTCAGTCTTACGATTCGCAATTCACAAACCCTTAACTCTAAGTACTAACACCTTGGCACACTCAAATCGTGCATCTTTTTGAGGAAAGGTCAGACTTTATGAAAGAAGTCCAGAATATCAAAGAAACTTGTTGAGAGTAGGCTTTTTGGCTGCTGTTTTTTGAGGGGCCAAAAAAGACCCATTGCTAGTAGTTTAGCAATATGACATTGCTCACACCGAAGTCAGTTGGAAGCAAATTTTACATGGAAATGCTCACAATTTTCTTAAGAGAATGTAAAAATATAATGTATAATATAAATATATTATTATATAGAGTACTATTATCTAAAATTACTATGAATCAGTCCAAATTAACTATGAATGAATGTTAAAAATGTATTTGATTTTTCTTTGGAAACATTAAGTAGTATTTTTATATCCTACTGTTTTCAAATTTAAAAGTGATAGAATGCAATATTATTCCATAACTCATCACTAGAGAAATCAGGGCTTTCATCAAATCCTGATTTCTGAAATTAGGAAGTGGATATATATATATATATATATATATATGTCGGGGGAGGTTTTTCTTTCATTTTGCTGGGAGAGGAAAATTACATATATTCTATGTAATCAATATGAAAGTAACATGTATTAACAGCATGTGCAAAGAATTTAATGTCACTTACCAATTACCCAATTAAAGATGCTAATGATTTTTACCGGATCTCATAGTTACGGTAATTCCAACATGGCAAGCTTTACCTCAAATCACAGTTAGAGCACAAATTTAAAAAATGCAGACATTTATATTGTTAAAGTTAAAATACATACTAGTTATACTGCAAATATTTGATACCTTTGTTATGCAATAACCAAGCAAACATCTGTTTTTGTGAGTTCAAAGTCATAAAGACAGAAAAAAAAAATCCCTGATGTGATTGAGTTAGCTAATTTGCTCCATTCATGCTTAAAATTCTGAAGCGTGCGAAGGGATTCCCTGGAGTCCATTATCCCCATTTTGTTGTGAATTAAATAAGCACTGAAGTGCTGCTTTATTTCAATGTTATTTTAACTCATTGATTCTCAAACGCGACAGGCTGACTAGCACCATGCTTGCGAAGTCCCCGGGGAACACATTATGCCGAATTTACTGGGAGACGAAAGAGCCCTTTTATAGTCTTCTTTATTTTGTCTTTCTTTGCTCTGTTTCTCTCTCATTAGTTCACATTATGCCTCCTCCTCTGTGAAATCTCTAGATTCTGAGCTGTAATGACTTGTTATGAAGGCCGACTGGAGCCTTATTATTGCAAATCACAGATAATTGTGCATGTGTGATCACATATGTTCTGTCCACCAGGCCGTATTGAGCGTGTTCTGAGCTGTTTGTCACAACCGCTTAAAACACACCAACTGCTCATTTAACATGTAGCTTTTTTTCATAAAATTGCATCACGTTTAGTCAGTGGTTATGTGAATCTTGCTCTGTATTTGATGTAAGGAGACTAGGGACATAAATGTGGTGTCATAGCCATACTGTAAGTCAAACTTTTGCTGTGCAGTAATGTTAACTTTTTAAATTATAGTTGCATTGTTTGCTTTGATTGTGATTTTATCTGGTGGTGCGTTTCTAAGAGCATCTCTCTTTCTCAGTGCCCCCTCTGATCCAACACTCTGACTCTCAGAGCGCTTCCATCGGTCAGCGTGTCTTCATCCCCTGCGTGGTCATATCTGGCGACCTGCCGATGTCTATAACCTGGCACAAAGATGGACGACCCATCAATGCCAGCCTGGGTGTCACCATAGACAACATAGACTTTACCAGCTCATTACGCATTTCAAACCTGTCGGAAATTCATAACGGCAGTTACACCTGTATTGCCCGTAATGAGGCTGCTGCCGTCGAGCATAGCATACAGCTCATCGTTAAAGGTTTGAGATCAATTTAGCTGTTCTTATTATAATGTTATAATTTACATGTTTTCACTCTACACTGTAAAAAAATTCCGTAAAATTTACGGTAAAAAAAAATAGCAGCTGTGGTTGCCAGAATTTTATGTATAACATACAATGTACAAAACTGATAAGAAAAAACTAAGAAGAAACATAGTTTTTCAACAAAAAAAACATCAAATTTGAAATGTAACGCAGGGAATTCTGGGAATGTCAATTTACGGTTATTCACTGTAAATTATACATTCTTTTTCACTTTTTTTACTTTTATAATGTCCAATTCAGTTTTTCACCATAGATTTTAGGGGAACTTACCGTTAACCATTTAACAAGTTTTTAATGTAGCATTTTTACAGTCTTTTACCGTTAAATTGAAGGTCTTTTTTTACAGTGAGAATAATTAAGTTCCCATTTTATGTTATGTTTTGGAAACCTCTATATAAACCTCTGTATAAATACATACATTTTCATTGGTGCTTTTATGGTATCTGTGTTTTTAAAGTATAATATTCTTTTTATGCTCAGTTCCGCCACATTTTGAGGTACAGCCAAGAGACCAGGACGGCATATATGGGAAGTCAGTGATCCTGAATTGTTCGGCAAAGGGAAACCCAATCCCCACTATAGTATGGAACCACTCAAAAGGTATGCTAGTATTTGCAAATATGTAATTGTATATTATTTCTTGTTGTCTTTGGGCAAAAATACAAAAGACTGTAATCAATATGAAACATTCTTGCAATTAAGAATTTCTGTAAAGAAAAGGGTGAATCTCACAAAAACTTTTCCAGGTTACATTTTTCCTCAAAATCAAGAGGGGAAATTGCATAAAAAATAAGCCTTTGTGCATTGTAATAAGCTGATTTTCCTCTCAAATATATTTAGTTTATTAACACCAACTATTTCCAGCTGTTAGTATTATTGTTATTATGTATACACCGTGTATGTACAGAACAGCTGCATATGAACAAATATAAATAGAACAGCTACTACTTGAGTGAGTACAGCTGTTCTAAAGCTGCAATTATACTATTGGCAAGGTTTTTTTTAAAGTTTCAAATAGCCTAAGGTAGGACCATATAATGAAGGGGACCCAACGCAGACACATTTGTTGTGGACATAACTTTGGTCAGGTTTAGGGGTGATCTGGACAGGTGGGCTGGGCACAGGTGTGTGTTTGCATTGAGGCCGTGGTCAAAGAAGTTGGATTACTGGATTAGAGCAGGAGCAGGTGACTCGCTCGACCTTGATTCCTCCTGAAGGGGACTGAGCTTTGAAGCCCTCACTACACATTCTAGATGAAAGCTCACAAATGGAAATCCATATACACAACAAAAATCCGGGCTGCACATTGGGAGGGTGACGTTAAACAGGGCTTGGATGAAAGAAAAGAGGGTCAGATGGAGTCCATGATGTTAGAGAGGCATTGTGGGTAAAGGAGTGCTTTTTCTAGATTGATGATGTTCTTACAGTCTATTTGCTTTCTGAATGAATGGAGTTTCAATTATAATGTTCTTTATGTTACATATATAAGTTCTTGCTACATTGTCATACATTAATTATAAACACACTGATTTGTAGCACAAATAGTTTTACCGTTTACTCCACCTATAGTGAATAATGAATCAGATGTCTCACACATTCACAGAAAATAGATTATTTCCACATTGCAAACTAAGGTGGATATCCCAAAAGTCTGTACCTATTTCCCATGACAGTCAAGATTATTTTATTTTGTTGCCCAGACAGGCTGTAGCTTTGTCAGATTAAGTTGCTCATGTGATGTTATGGTTTATTTCATATCCCACAGTGTCATCTAATCCTAATCCAGACATGACACACCCGATACAAAACAATTCCCCTCAGAGATCTTCAAATCCAATAAAGAAATCATCAGATGTAAACACAACATAATTGATATTGATCATAAAAAAGGGTGTAATGCTATTGGATTATCAGATGTTTAAGATTACAGTAAAACAGCCATGTTGCCTCATGAAGCAGTCATTTTTGTTTTGTTATGCTAGAATGAAATATGTTTTAATGTAGTCGTTTTTTAAATAAATATTTGTTAAATAAACGGAATTATATATTTATTATAAATTGCTACATGTTAAAAATATACAACATTTCTAAATATTTAGTGTATATAGACCTTACATTGTTTCCGTTTTCTATCTCAGGTGCTGGCGTACCTCAGTTCCAGCCCATCGCCTTGAATTCTGGCTCACGTATCCAGCTCCTGGAGAAGGGCTCTCTGCTCATAAAACACGTCCTGGAGGAAGATGCTGGATTTTATCTGTGCAAGGTCAGCAATGACGTGGGAGCCGATATCAGCAAGAGCATGTACCTCACCGTTAAAAGTAAGACCCTGTCAAGTGGAGTGTGTGTGTGTATGTGTATATGATTGTGATGCGATCAGATTGCTATTAATAGACATGTATTATATCTAAATGTTTTTTGTTCTCTTTGTTTGGTCTGTGCCACTCTATCTAAGGATTTTGTGTGTGTGTGTGTGTGTGTGTGTGACTGAGTGTGTGTCTGGGCCTCAGGGTCTTCTGCCCTGTTGACTGCTGTGTATACGGTATTGTGCTCCTTGGTGAACTGTTTATTTGTTGAGCAGGCAGAGACTTACATCCCCTCCATTAAACCCACTACACAGCATTTTTGCCCACTCTGGCATGAGGAGAAGACCAAACCAACAGAGCAGTGCCACCAGTAGCTTATTTTGTCTGAACATCACTACCCATTCAGATCAGCAAAAATGAATTACTGAAAATTGAAAATTAAATGAAGACTGTATTTTTCCTTNNNCGCATTATGTCACTTTCTTTTTGTCTAAACATCACTACCCATTCAGATCAGCAAAAATGAACTACTGAAAATTGAAAATTAAATGAAGACTGTATTTTTCCTTACAGTGAAAATTATTTGAGACAGAGTCTGTTAAAATTCCTCCAAAAAAGTTGTCCATCATCTCTTGTGTTTTGCATCATGTGAGCAGCCCAAGACAAAGCCTTGGGGAACACCAGAATTGATTTTATTTTATTTGTGCTCTGTCCCTTTAAAAGAAAATAGTATTTTACATATGGTAAAAGTCTAATTTAATTTGTCTCAGTTTTTTTCTTTTTTCTTTTTTAGTAAAAAATATGTAACATCCCTAAAAACTATACATTAAAAATGAACAAATACTAAAAATATAATTTTGGTCATCATTTCTTATACTGCAGTGAGACAAGTCCGCAAGTAAGTGAGTAAGATGGTTTAGTCCAATTTTTTATTTGATCAGTCGATTCATTTAAAAGATCCGACTCGAAAAAAACATGATTCATGATTCAGATAGTCTTGCTTCTCTCATGGACTCATAAATGCACCAAAGAGAGCTAGAGGGGATGTCAAGATTTTCATGAACGATGATTTACATTTTTGTACATTTTTCTCACACAATTACTAAGAAAAATACATTTAATATACCTTGCATTTTCACTTCTTTATAGTGCACTATTCTATTTTGTCATTTTCTAAAGAATGTTGTCTCTTATGATTTTTTTTTTCAGTGTAGGATTATTGTGTATTTTAAAAAATATAGACAGACTTAGTGATGTTCAATTAATGGTCATTAAGCTTGATAGAAAAGGTGTTTTGCTTCTTGTTTTCATTTATATCATCATCTTTCTCCTTGTGTGGGTCTGATGGCGCTCCCTCGCCTTCAGTATCAGAGAAAGCACATGCTCAGACTGTGACCAATTGTGCAAGAAAAAGGGGGAATTGCTTCAGCATGGCAGCCTGCTGCACTCCACCAACCACACACACACACACACACACACACACGCACACATTTTTGCTGCCCCTCCCAATCCAGAGAATATACCTCACTCCATTGGCCTGCACAGAGAAGGCAATGAGTGTGTGTATTTGTGAGAGAAAAGGGGGTAGATGGCCCACTCAGGCGTGGCAATGTGACGAGGTGGCCTAGTTTCCCAGGGTGCCCCTGTACTGGTGATAAAATGAGGGCTGAAATGGATTATATACACCCAGAGTTGCTGCTGCAGCCTCTGTATTCATACGGCATGATACGCCATACACACTAATCATATTCAACATGGCCATCAAAGTGGAAAACACAAATGGAGTTATCATAGTTAATTCACACCAGCCGTAAATACTGGTCCAAATTGCCAAGAATATTTTAAGGCTCAATTGCTGTGTGCACACTAAAAGAATGCGAATGATGTGTGATTACAGTTTTGTCATTTTTACAGTTTTACACACTGTATGAAAATATAAATATTTATCTTTTTTGGCTCCAAGAACATTATAATGAGTCTCTGAATCTCCATCAGACGATCATCTTTCATGCTTTTTAACCCGTGTGCGTCTCTAAACTCCACTTATACGCTTCATTGAACTGACAATAAAGACCATTAAAGGCTACATATGCGCCACGCTCTGACTCATCTTTTGTTTGTGTGCGCGTGTGTGTAGAAAGAGTGAGAAATATTATTTGCATGCTTGCCTTGATTACTTTCTTGTTTAAATGTGATGCTTTCCTCAGTAGCTGAACATTTTTGACTCAGGTTTTAGTAGATCACACGCACAAAAATAGCTACATTTCTGAGAATCATGGATTTTTGAACAGTAGTAAAATTAATGTTATGTCATTAAGGAGGAAGCTTAAAATTTCAACCCTGTTACCTGATTTTTTTAACAGTAAATGGTTATCGTGAAAATTTGTTCTGTCATGACAACACTCTGAGGGCATATCAAGTTAATGTACATGACAATGTTAATGTGTTTGGTCTTGGCGGAATAGATCCACTACGCTGCTGCTGCGGCAGAGCATTGCTTACTACCTCTGCTGCACATATAACATATATAACATACCCCCCACATAGCATACATGAATCACCCCATAGCAGAT
>SCHK01066473.1:8549-27058 GCA_004124795.1 Poropuntius huangchuchieni
TTGCTCAAATCATATGGATTACTTTCACATTGTCTTAACTTTTCTGAAGTGTGAACGTTCTGATGGAATGGACTTTCAACTGCGTAACACAAATATCTCAGATTTAATTCAAGTTATATTTGTTCATGCTTTTGAAGATGAACGAAAGGCTTATGGGCTTGGAATGACATGAGGGTGAGTAAAAGACAGTTGTTGTTGTGCACCAGACAACAACACAATGTCCATACACATATGCCAACATGAGTCTGAAAGGTTAAGAAATGTTCTAAACGATAATTTTAACTCAAAAATTAAACAAATATTGCATTTACAGTAAGTCTATGGGGCAAGGCGGTATCCATTGGAAATGCATAGTCAAAAGTATTGCCTACAATAAAAGAGATCAATTTCTTATGAATGCGGAACATGACATTACCCAAGTTTAACCACCCTAGACTTTACAATTTATGCTGATGCGCTTGAAGAAACCTTCCACATGAAAGTCAAGTATTAATTCCAAATATGATCTGAACAACCCTCCACAAGCCTCCTCAGTCTGTGTACAATTTCACATAAAAGATTGATCAAACCCTAAATAAAGAGAAGGGAAGCCAGGAAGATGCTTCAGAGCTCAGTACAGCCACGTGTCAACACTGGGGTGACTGGCCGACTGGCTGGGGATCCGTTGCAGGGGGTAAGATGATCGCTTGCAGCCAAAGGCCATGTGTGTGAGAGTATGCAACTGGCATCACCAATGAGCAGCTCTGTCATGCTTTCCCAATTTTCCTAATGGGCTTGGGCTCATTACAGAGTTATGAGAAACACTACTCTCCGATTAACAGCAAAGGAGAAAGCCCCATACAAGTGGACAGAAGAAATTTAAGACAAGCATCCACTTATGTGAGCACACAAACACACATTTACTGATGCCTCTTCAAATATATGTTGCATCAAACTTCAGACAGATGCCAAAGCATCCAACAGTCAATGTATATATGACAGTCTTGCATCTGCTTGTCTTCCTTTAAATGTTTTTCTTGTCATTTTCAGTTTCTTCCAACATTTTTCTTGAGAGGAGAGACTAGAGATGACAGGAAACGATGCTCTTCAAAAAGTAATTTTTTAAATCTGTGTTTCTGCCTTAAAAAAACCGAAACACTCTTAAAACATGGTAAATTTACACTTTAACTTACAGTTTAACTTCACATTTCTTTTACATTTATGCATACAAGAAAAACTATCTGCAAATGTCTAAAAGGATAATAAAGTTCTTTCAAGATAAATATATAAGAGTCTCATTTAATATCTTTAGCAGCTGTGCATCTCATGTAAATCAGTTTTATTACAGTATTCTTGACTTGTATTCAAAGACTTGACACGGAAGACAAGAAATTGTTGAATAGTCAATATTTTTGCACACAAAAAGTATTCCTGTAGCTTTATAAGACACAACTGAACCACTGATGTCACATGGACTATTTTAATGATGTCTTTACTACCTTTCCAGGCCTTGATCTTGACAAAAACTTGCAATAAATAACTAAATGTACAGTTACCGAATTGAACACAGTACATTCACTGTGCACTGCAATATGAACACAAATAAATGTCATATTTTCTATTTTCCAAAGGAGGGGATGGAGGATCACTCCCATATTTGGCACATAATGGAGATAGACCATGTCTAAATCTCAACCCAGCTGATCTCCATTATGACACAACAATGCTTGGATCCAAGGTTTGTTGGAGACACGGCCTGGTAATGAGCTTCATCTCCATCCATCATACGCTCTTGGAATGCAGATGTGCTGCAGGAATTCTGAAGGGCTGATCAGTGGTTGGTCCGGATTGCTCCTGCCTAAACATACACATACTCCACAGGCACTCCTAAATTCTCAGAGGCATGCACACGTTCACACGCCCCGTGCATCGCTGTCTCATCACTAAAACATGCGAGATGTGAGACAGTCAGATAGATCACCGCAGGGCTTGGAAAAACGTTACCAAACACAGTTCGCAATTTTATCTCCCCTCTCCTTCTCTCTCTGCTTTAGAGGAACCATATCAGGACGACAAATATAGTCCTCTAGTACCCTCAGTTATGCTTTAAAGACAGACTTTACCTAAAAAAGACAAATCTGTCATCATGTTGTTCCAATCCTGAATGACTTCCATTCTTCCGTGGAGCACAAAGGGTGAAGTGAACAACTGAAAGTAGGATGTTTGTGCCGCTCTTTTCCATAGATTGAAAGTGAATGAATCAGAGGGTGACACACTCCAAAAATGAACCATCAAAATATCCATACATGCAGTTCATGATAAACTCCATGTCTCTTGAAGCCAGACAATATGAGAGAAAAAAGTCATTATTCACTGAAAATCTTCCCCTCTGCTGAAACTGTAAAACTTATTAAATATCATTAGTGCAATTTGAAAATCCACGTTTAAATTTAGACAATCACATTTTGTTATGTGATGTTAAACTTAACATATTTAATAAGAAAACATAACACATCTTTACATGCCATATCTGTAATATTTTATACGAAAGTGTACAAGATTTAAGAGCTTCAGCAAAAGATGAATATTTTCAGTGATTATATGCACTACCGTAAAAAGTTTGGGGTCAATAAGTTTTTTTTTTATATATATAGAAATTAATATTTTTATTCAACAAGGATGCAAATTGATCAAAAGTGACAGCAAAGGCATTTACATAATTTCAAAATTAAAAAATAAAAGCTGTTATTTTAAACTTTTTTTATTCATCAAAGAATGTTGAAAAAATACTAGTTTCCACAAAAATATTAAGTAGCACAACTGTTGTCAACATTGATATTAACAAGAAATCTTGAGCACCAAAATCAGAATATTACAATGCTATCATGTGACACTGAAGATTCAACTTTGCCATCAAAGGAAATAAACTTAATGTTAACATATAAAACTGTTTTAATTTTAAATCACATATATTTCACTGTACTGTATTTTTTTTTTTTCAACAGAGACTAAGAGACTTATTTAGAAAAATATTAGAAAATCTTACTGACCTCAAACTTTTAAAAGGTACTGTATATTATTTAAATAAATTTCTTTCTTTCCCTGAAAAATGTTATCAACTTCAGAAGGAATCTAAAGTACCTTCATTTTTTAAAAACATGAATAGTCATGCTGGTCACCATTTACTTTGTACAGAAAAGAGCTGCATAAAAAAAAAAAAATCATACAGGTTTGTAACGAAATGAAGGTGAGTACATACAAAAAAAGTATTTTTTATTTTGGGTGAACCATCTCTTTAAAACTCTCTCTAACTTTAAGTACTTAAAGCCTAAACTACTTCATCATTTTCTCTGTTTTTGTTCTCTATCTGCCTTTCCTTACCTCAAGGTCTAGTTCTTTCTCTCTGGGCTGGGTCTCTGCACGATTCAGAAAGATGACTAACTCTGCAGTCAGTCAGTCAGTTGGAGGCACACAGTGAGTCAGCCAGTGACCCCCAGCCTGCTGCTACAACACCGCCTGACCCCCAGAGCCATCATCCCCTCTCTGAGCACGTCATCCTGTCCTTGTTCTCAAACACACACACACACACACTTATACAATAACCAGAAAAACAACCACACACAAAAGCCACTGAGTCGTGACTGAGGGGGCCGCAGTATTTTCTTCATACGTGCTGACGCTAGTCTGAAAGGCACACTGGCAGCCGTTAGCTTGTGAGCCGCGCGTGTTAGAGACTGTGCAGGTGCGCCTCCTTTAAAGGAGACGGCAGATTTGCTTGGGTACGTGGAGGCTTTTCCCCTCACTGCTGAGAGGGAAGTGGGAGGACTTAAGACGGATGACTGTGAAAAGCTGATGTGAAATTAAAAGCATCAGGATGATACAGGAGCGGCTCGTGATCCTCCACAGCTCTCAGACTCTATTTGGCACTCGTTTGAATACAAAGCTTGAAGCGAGGCACATTTCATCAAAATTACCCTCAACTCTGCAACTAAACTGTAAAACACAAGTAAATAGCCATTTTAAAGCTGAATTATTTACAGAGTAAATCACATCCAACTACCAGCATTTTCTTGAAAAGGCAAAATATCCTTCATGAAATAGTTTCTTTATGTTATTTTATTACTTTTTTTCATCTTTGTATGAGGCTGTTTGGAATGTTTTTTCATGTAATTGAATTATTTTTTTATGTTCTCATTTTGCATCCAACATGACTAATTCATGGGTGTAACATTGATTGACCTGTTCCCTGTTGTACTCCATAATTGGTTAGATCCTAATTGGTGAGTTGCACATTATCTTATCTACTTTTCTTGGCTGAATTTATGTTGGCTTATTATTATAGTTCCTCTTTAACTTGTTCTTTCTTGACGTCTGCATGAAATGGAAATTATGACTGACTTTTCATCCCTATTGTGACTTGTATCCAAGTGAAATAGATTATTGAGCGAGGAATTAAAAATGCAAGCAAGGATTTGATTTTCTCAACCAGGAATTGATTCAGGATGTTAATGTTTTTCATTAAAGATTATGGTTTAATTTTTTTAAATAATGATGTGCAGGGATAAATCATTTACAACAAACACTGCAACATTCCACAAAAACAATAATGACTGGGAATTTTGATTTCATGGCGACTTTAACCCTCACGAAAAGTGTGTGTGCAGTTTTGATTTTAATTAAATCTCTCCCTTTCAGTGTTTCTGAATTTACCTTTAGAACTGTTTGTTCATGCATTTTTCTTACACATGAAGTTGCAAGAACTAAAACATTTTTTCCCTGTAGTCCAACTACATTATTTGTCATGTCATAATAGTCATAATTTAGTTTTACATGGCCATTTTCCAAACTCTTACTGACCCTGTGAATGGAACAGGATGTTCTACAATATGTAAAATTACCTTTCTTATAATTAGCTAATCTCTGCACATAGATCATAGATCATGCCGCCATTCAATAGGGATATTAAATTACTTTCAAAAAATTGGCTGATAAAAAGATGTTCATAGCTGAATGTTTAATTGTGATGTGTTATACGATGGGTTTTTATTTACTGTATTTATTTATTTATTTTAATATCCTGGTAGATGTTTTAATTGCATTTCATTATAGCCAAGTGACCTCAAAGTCTTAGTTGGGGATTAGTTTGGGGTGGGTTTATTAAAAGGATTAAAATGTTGATTCTGTACAGTTTTATAGTGTTGTATTCTGAAACATGTCTGAGAATCGATTCAAAAACTGATCATATGTTGATCATTATGTTAATTTACTCATGGTTGTGGCCTCAGAAACATGATTGCAGCTTACATCATGTCCAATCCAGGTCAGAATTGTTAGGAATCCAGAAACACATGTTATGTCCCTGCTGAAAGAGAAAATGCTGTGTAATAAAACAAAATTACAATCAGAATATGTAATGTTTAATATAGGGTTATAAGGAGAGGGATATTCCATCAAAAATCATTGTGTCTTCAGAGTAGCGTCGCAGAAAAAAACCCAAACAACCATCAAAATGTCCTGAAACTGGTCAGGGTCATAGCTGTCAGGACAGAGCTTACATAAATGATCTGACTGGACTGAGATATATCTAGATTAACCAACACCAGAAAGAGTCTCTGTTTGTTTGTGTTGACCTGCATGAGGATGCTCCCGTATCTGTACTTCCACTGCAGTCCGAGCTGATCTGGTGTGCACTCAGATGCACTTTACATACTGGGGAGAGAGAGAGGGGACAGGAAGGAGATAATGAGGAGATGGCCGCAGTGGTCATCTGAGAGCAGGAGATTGCTGGGTATGAGAAAAGGAACAGGAAGTGAAGGATATAACAGTCAGCAAGGTCAGAGTTTGCTGTGTGCGTGTCTATGTAATCCATATGCTAGTACTGTACGAGCAAATGAATGAACGAGCGCATCGCTGGTCATGTGATCGTGCGGGAGAGAGCGAGCGAGTGAGCTTCATTCATGCGCCTGTATCCTTTCCTCAGAACAGAGTGTTCCAGCGGTCCTGCGGGAGAGAGCAGTGTACCATGTGACTCCTCTGCGCTGCTCTTCGGCTATGGAGCCTGACAGCTAACCTCCACACACACACACACACACAGCGCAGACATCAAAAGCATTTTCATCAACAGGTCTGCTTGCAATCAGTGCTAATTTACCGCGGACCAGCGATCTGGAAAACAAAACTGCATCAAATTAAAGATTCGAAAATAAAACTTCATGCTATTTAGTTCCATGACATTCCAGCATGTTGCGTTTTGCATGATTTTGCAGACGTCATCTCTGAACAATCAAACTTTGGCTGATGCATTAAACAGGCTGCGGTTTAGACAATGAGATGTGAGAGGGGGGCGAATTCAGAAACGGGGTTTCAGTGTCTTAAGCTGGCCCTTTTCTTTGTGATCCATTCATTAGTGGAGTAAACAGGAAATGATGTCACCCTTTTGGTTATCCTCTCCTCACATACAGCTCTTTTTCCCTAAAAAGTCACAGCTCGGAAGACGAGGAAGGGGGGCAAAACTTGTACTGCGACACAGGTGCTCTAGAGGGAGGGAGAGAGAGAGATGATGAGACAGAGAGAGACAGCAGCAAAATGGAAAAGTAAAAGTACAACAGGACACAGACAGAGAGAGAGAGAGACAGTAAAAGCTATATTGGAAACAGAAAGTGGCGGAGACAAAGTGGAAAACGGAGAGGAAAAGAAGAGGGTGATTGGGGTCGTCCTGGTCGGCAGCCAAGGCAAACAGAATGAAGCCAGTTTCCCAGCCCAGGGCTACACCAAACTCTCCCACTACACTCTCTCTCTCACACACACACACACACACACACACACACAATCACAAACACTAACCTCTCCATCCTCAAGCCCAGCCCAGACTGCACACACTGGAGGGACTTTCAAATCTGACTCAATGTGGATGCTGCACACATGAGTTCACAAGCACAACACTCACCATCAGTTAAAAGGGTTCCAGCAGTTTTTGACTGATTCGCTTTTGACCAATGACCTTTTAAGTTGTTCATGTTTGCTGACAAAGACAGGGGGAAAAAAAAGAAACTGCTTTACACTTTAATGCAAGACAAAAAAAAACTTTTGAATTACTCCGTGTTGTTATTGTTAACTACATCTACTCATTTCTTTTTTTTGTTAACAATTGTTAATTTATTTTAAGTTGAAATGCTTAAATTACTAAAGATGAAATGAATAAATTAAAGCTAAACAGAAACATTAAAAATAAATAAACTGCTTTTGCGTGACACTGTATCCACACCAAGTTAAGTCATATTAGCAAGAACAACATAAATACAAAAGTACTAAGTAAGCTTTAAACAATTACATTTGTTAGCTTACAATTGTCTTCAATAAGAACCTTAACAAACAGATCTGCGTTATATGACATTGGTTTGGGGGCAAGTATTACTCTACATCCAACAAAACTTTCTTAGAGATGCTTTTCCATGATTTTCAAAGATATGACTTTTCTTTCTAAGGTGATTTATGACTATGGGAGTCCTGAACTGAACTGGTGAATTCAATTTTTTTTTTAAATGTCTGTTGGANGGTGATTTATGACTATGAGAGTCCTGAATTGAACTGGTGAATTCAATTTTTTTTTTAAATGTCTGTTGGACACATCTAAATAAATACTGTAAGCTCAAGCATGTCAGACCAATGGATGCTCATCCAATCGGAGGGCAGGACATCAGGCCTAATGTAGCATAAACATTCAGAGTTAATGCTATGCAAACTGAACTAGTCTTTGTACTATTTCTGCTTGACAGCTGTCCCAGATGTCAGATCCCTTGAACTTTACATTTGCGCAGTTATATTTGAGTGGGATTTTGCCACCAAACTCACCTGTTTGTCTAAGTATACATTGCGTTATCAATGAGTAATCAAATATTTAAAGGCTTAAGTACATCTCACAGGCCAACTGTAGATCAATTAAAGCATATCCATGATGGACAAAACCGAGCTCCAATCAGATTATCTGACAGTCCGACTTCATAAAAACCAGGAAGGATCAACTTCAGTCAGACTAAAACATTTAAATGACATTCAAAGGTGCAAATTTTTGCTTTAGTCTGACTTAAATAAAACTTTAAAACACATATTACAATTTAATGTCTGCCCTTGCATTGCTAGTCCCCGCAAAATGTTGCTGTTTATTTACATAAAGTCAAACTAAACAATCGTATCGCCAAAAGCCACTATTGCTTGCATCATTCATTGAAAACGAGTGACTTTTGGCTGCTGCACATCTCTGTAAGTATGAATACTTATGGATACACATACTGGGAAGCCACAAGGCACTCGCTCGTATGTCTTTTCAAGCAACAACAAGACAGAAAGAAAAAGCGAAACTGAAAGAAAGCAGGACAACCTGGTTGATCCTACAGGAACACCTAGAGCAGCTTCTCACATGGATGTCACATTAACTTTACCTTGAGTTGAGTGAGCGTGTTTATTTGTATACAGCAGCCCTTGCAGTCCACAAAAAGGCTACAACACAACACGCATTTCTGATCAAATAAATAAAACATCACCATAATCTACTCAAACCGAGCACTGTGCATCAGGATGAGTGCAAGCATGTGCAGAAAACCCCATCAAACGTAGCAGTCCGGCACGTCAGAGCAGTGCAGTGAGAAATGACGGATACCAATCTGAATGCAGCTGCTGCACAAACACGCACGCACGCACGCACGCACGTTCTGTGAAACGACACACCAGCACCAAACACGGCTGATG
Organism: Poropuntius huangchuchieni; assembly: GCA_004124795.1. Classification (NCBI taxonomy): domain Eukaryota; kingdom Metazoa; phylum Chordata; class Actinopteri; order Cypriniformes; family Cyprinidae; genus Poropuntius; species Poropuntius huangchuchieni. Next base: position 17,274 of record SCHK01066473.1, read on the forward strand.
AACACGCGCGTAAAGAGGCACACCCACATGCCGGCTTCCACAGACACAGACTGAAGCCACGCCGTGGCCCGCCCATGACGGAGAGAGCCGTCTCTGGAGACACACGACCGACACGCAGGCAGAGACAAGCTACTCACCTCTCTTCTGGACCCAGCCTTCCTTAACGATGGTGACATCGCTCATGTTGCCTCAGTCACACTGTACTCGCCGCTCCTACACACCAGCTCCTGAAGGAGTGAGGAGGGGGGGGAAGGAGGAGAGGAGAGGAGAGAGGAGGGGGGTCAGCTCTCCCAGCCTCAGCGTCTCTCTCCCTCCCTCACTGCTGCGCTCTGTCTCTCTCTTTCCGTCGTTCTCGCTGGCTGCCTCTCTCTCTCTCGCTTCGCTCTCAAAGGCGTTGTGTAGCGGTTTTCCCCTCCTTCCGTTGCTTTCTCCGTGATGCTGTCTCCCTCTCTCTCTAGATCTTCCCACTCCTCGACAGTGACTCAGCCTGAAAGAAACATAAAAAAGGAGCGTGTGGATTTTTCACTCTTCTATTCCTCTTTACTTCCCCCTTCGTTCTTACACAATCTGACAGACAGTCATTGTAAAAGCAGACGTACAAGCCCCCTGTCGCCTCTCTGATTTCCCTGTCTGTCTGCTTTTCTCTCATTCTCACTCTCAACATGCACAACTGTTTAACACTTACCGGCAACACAGACACTTGCAACAAAGTCTGATGAGGACAACTGTGAGAATAAATAAGCAAACTTGAAGTCCCACGGTAAATGCAGAACTGTCTGAAGGAGAACATTAGAGACTATGAAAATTCATGGTTTCATTCATATAAATATAGTGCTGTCGGTCAATTCAAATATATTTAATCATAATTAATCTGTTTCTTTGTAGTTAACACACTTTCAAAGTGAAGAAAACAATATGTGTAATTATAGTGTTATTACTGCGTGTACTGGGTTATTTATGTGCATTCATATCAGGCACTAGAAAGAGGAAGACTTCTGCAAAAGTACATTTTACCCATCACTCTTCGACAAGGAAATACACATATTTAATGCTAATACAACTTACAAACTAACTTTACCTATGGAATTGCATGAGTAAAATTAGAATTATGCAACTGAACAAATGAGATTTGAGGTGGAGGGCAAGATTATCAGCAAATAATGGCTCACACAAAACTATTCTGACTTCAGATGACGTAATATTGTGAAATATTATTACAAGATAACTACTTTCTATTTAACTAATGTACTTTCTCTTGCTTATTGCCCTTTTTAGAGCTTGACATTAAAATCACCTGAATAATTTTTAAAAATCAGTAGAAGGTTAGAGCAACATGGAATAAGCAAACAATGATCTTTCATTCTTGAGTGAACTATCATTTTAAGAAGTTGTTAATGAGTAACAACTGACATCTTAAGATATCAGCTTTAAAAAAAAACTGTGAAAGCTGAATCATTTTTAGAATGAGGAAAAGGACTTCAAATTATAACACTGATAATGTGGCAGAATGCCAACACTTACTATCATCCAAGAGAAAGACTAAGAGATGGAATAAATAACTACAATTATCATGTGAATACTACAAATGAGTCCTAAAAAATCTTAAAGCAGTCTCAAAAATGGCAGATAACACGGCACGTATGTACGTAAATCCTAAGCATTACATCAAAGCAGTTTCACCTACGCTGCACAGTGACAGTTTTAGAAAAGCACAAAGCAAAATATGTCCCTCCGACAGAGAAGTCAAGCGGTAAAATAAATATACTGTGAGAAATATGTTTGAGGAGATATTTGTCTGCATTTCCTTACCTTTAAAATGCTAAAGCACATTTAAAATGATGTTAATCAAAATGTTTTGTTTTTGCAGAAGCAGCCGTACGTGTCAAAGCCAAGCATTTAAATGTGTGCAAGCAGAGAAAAGAGAAGTAAGCATGTCAGGATAACTAACAGGGCAAACCTCCAACGGCTAAACAGATCAGCTCAGAGTGAAAGAGTGAATCAAAGAGCGAAGGAGTGAAACCATGAGTCTTTACCTGAACTCAATCAGAATGGGCCAACATTTGACAACCATACTCAACCATAAAGTAAGAAATCACTCAACACATTTGTTACCAGTGAAGCGTGAATTGGGATAAACAGAAATCTGAATGCACAATTGTGCTGCAGTGTTGTGTCCTCTATAACAGAAAGACAAATGACTGAAAGGCTGAAATTTTCCCTTCAGAGATAATTAACAAATGATGTTTGCTGCAGACTTTTGGACACTGTGACAGCCCCTAAAGATACAAAGACCAATGCAGATCCTTCAATGTCATAGGGCCAATAAAGAAAATGACCTGCAGGGCTCCCTCCCATACATTTTTTTTTTTTTTTTTTTTTTACAGCAAATCACATGTGGGTCAGACAAGGAATATTTAGCATCCTTCAGTCATTCGGTAAAGGCAAATGAAGGGCCTCTTGAGGCCAGTATTCACAGTACCAACTGATAATTCCTGGTTGCGTGCATTTAGCTGCAACCTTAATCTGCTGTTAATATGGTAAGGAGAGTACATGGGTGATTCAAAGTCCAAAGAGATATCAGTGAAGCCCTTAATCATTTAACGCAAGCAGGAAACCCTGAACGTGACTCACAACCTCGGAAGACTGTGTTTGTCACTAAAGTGAGAAATCTTCTTCATTTTATCCACAGAGAAATTGATTTTTAACGTTAATGAATAAACCTTTCAAGACAGACCTACCTTAAATTCTGAGGAGGTTAAGCAATGCTACTGTAGAAACCACAAGCCAGTGTCTTTAGCTCACGGCATTCCAGCATTGGAGTCTTTTTGTACTATTTTTTAAAGCAGTCTGATTCGTTTTCTGATGAGACACTCAAGAGCGAGTACCGCGCCATAAAGAATCAGCAACAGACTTCAGATAATACCGTGCTTTAATCTCACTTTAACACCTTACCAGTAAACCTATTTGTAAATATTTGTACACAAGCGCTGTTTTGAAGCTGTGAATAAAGTGAATTAAAAGACTAAACTTCTCAGACAGGTTTTTAACATGCTGACTGCTAAAATACAGCCAGCTGCCCGCATCTCATAATTACTTGACAATTGTTTTGTTTGTTTTTTTAAATGCACCACCACTAAAAGTTATCAAACTACTTTCATGTAATCTGGATAGTTAGAATAATATTATATATATAATATTGTATGTAACATATAATATAATGCTTCATGAGATGAGATCATTGACTCATTTTTTATTTTATTTCCTGTACTATTTTGGCTTGAAATCAAACTAGAAAATGAAATGGAAAAATACTTCAAAACAGACCAAGGCTGCTGAAAAAGTTGGCTGCCATTGTTGCACTCTGTTGGGATTTTTAGGGTTCCCAGAGTATTTTTAAACTTTAAGAAATTAACAGTATTTTGGGTGTTAAGGAATAGAAAGTTTCTGTTCGATTGGGCCAAAGGAAATGTATATTGTTCAGCTTCTATGCGTGTGAAAAATATTTCATGCAAACAAATCTAATATAACACTGAGGTCTGTAATGATGCACAATTAACCTGAAATTCCACAGTGAAAAACTGGGAAATCTAAACAAAAAAAAAATACTAAACAAAACTAAACAAAACTTAGGAACCCACAAGTCTGAGTTGGACCAAGCTGCCTCAGAAGCCATAAAAGCCAGTTGTGATAAAGCAAAAGACACAAGACACTAAACAAGAGGAACGTTTTGCTTCAGCTCCATTAAATGGTGATTTTCAATAGGGCTGTTGGGCTATTCCACTTTACAAACCAAGCCCCAACATCTTCTATATTCTGGAACCAGCATAGACTCTCTGTTCCTTCCGCTCCCTTTGAGTGACAGGAGACACAATTCTACTGCGTCACTGTCGCAGTCAAGCATCTGTAAGCCTATCGCCGCAGCACTATCTGGGGATGTCCTGAAGCTGCCACACCAAATACAATTTTTCCATACAAATGAGGGGAGCACCCTTGAGAGAACCATTTAATTCCTGAGCAGGCCTGGGAAGGAGGGGCTCTCCTGGTGAGCCCAGACAAACACAGACACACAGCATCAATCATTCTCAGCGTGCCACGGAGCAACATCTAAACATCCGCCACAAGCCTTCAATGCAGAATGTACATTTATTTATATTGAACTATTCTCAAATGTATTGGCGCAATACCCACTAGTTTAATGAACAAACTGAGAAAGGCAAATAAACCCACATTTTCAGGGTTGTATCATTCTGAATTATTAGAAAAAGAACAATGTGACTGTTTATGGTAATAGAGATGGACTCCTGGTGGAAAAAAAGATTAAGGTTGTATATCTCAAAACACTGTTTAAAATTGGGGTCAGCAAGAAATTTGATTTATTTATCTATTTTATTCACCAAGGATGCATTAAATTGATTAGTGACAGTAAAGTCACTATTGATCAAAGAATCATGACTAAAATGTGTTTTTTATAATAATATAAATATAAAATTTAGCATAACAATGATTTCTGAAGGATCGTGTGACACTGAAGAAGTAATAATGCTGAAAATTCTGCATTTTAAAATATACTAAAATAGAAAAGAGTTATTTAAAATAGCAATATTTCGCAATATTGCTGTTTTGTATACTGTACTACTGTATTACTGTATTTTTACTGTTTTAAGCAAATAAATGCAGCCTTGGGGAGCATAAGAGACTTTCTAAAACAAGAAAAATCTCCTACAAACCTCAAACTGCAACTCATGATATTATGAAAAGGTGCAAGAACTCCAGGCACTGCATCTTTAAATTGTTCCTGTGATAAGATAGATATCTATTGCGAATACAAAGTGACACCATCCAAAGTTTCTAACGTCCCCTGAAACAGTTTTCAACTGATGGATATTTCTTCTTCAAGTAATCAGAGAAGAATCGCTGAAGGTGAAATCCAGCCCTTTCCCAGCAACCCTTTCAATTTCACTAATCGCTGCTAATGTTCCCCCGAAGCAAAGGAAATCCGTGAGCTCCCATCACAAGTCCCCTACAACAAGACTCATTCAGAATAAGCTGTTTACAAAGCCCTTCCAATATTGTTTTTCATGAATCTTCTTTTGGCTGCAAAGAGCAAATTCGTAATGTGGCTTTGATTTGCCCTATCAGCACTTTAACATGCAAAGACTGTGATGCACCACAAGAATAATCAAGCACATGCTCACATGCAAAGCAATGTACTACATTGTTATATTCAAAACAAGAATATTCTTATCTGAAAATGTATTTAAAGTAAGTAACTTCAAACAATATGGAACATGCCACCACCCCATTCAAGGATTCAAAAGACAAACCACATCTGTTTTAAGTAACTGAGAGCTTCAGCATCTCCACGAGGTTTTGTTTGTACAGTATGTAATATGAAAGAGTTGTATGTTGCAGAGAGAGCCGTGAATAATGAAAGATATCTCTGCAGTCAGCCACCAATGCTGCAGCCGCAAACACTGTAACAGAAACTGAGAAGACGCTGTGGTCTATCTAAAACCTAAGAAGAGGAAATGAGAATTTGTGAATGAATACTGGCGGATGTGGATGTCTGAGGACTCTGAGGACCTTTGCTAATCTGCTGCAGTCATTATTCAGGAGTGCTCTTACTCCTTCTCTCCACAGAGCTGGAGAGCACTTAATGTGAGGTCAATTTAATAATGTCTTTTGCTCTTGTTTTATATAATCTACTTAAAGACTTTCTTAAAAATAATTCTTCCATTAATAAGGCTCGCAGCATGTTCGAAAAATTCAGTCAAGCACATCTATAGATGAAAATGCTGTGTGACACAACAAGCAACACTTTGGTTTTCATGCAATGCAAACTTTGGACCAAATTATATGTTTAGAATTACATTTATAAAGTTATACTTATGTTGATGAAATACGAATTTGTTTCTTTTTGAAAAAATGCCCAGATCTGTTTTAACTTTATTCAGCATTTGAATTTGTCATATGTTACAGGTTGTTTAATACAAGAATGTATACAACACAACACTTCTACATCAAGAGAAATGTGTCACATAAAGTGAAAAATAAAAGCAACCAGCAGATGTGTGATATGCACCAGTGTTTAAATGGCACATTTGTTTATTTTTAACTCAATCTGAGTGAAGGGCTAATCTAAAACAGCTCTTTTCAGGGTGTCTGAAGAATCCGGAAGCATCGCTGCCAAGCTTTGTTTGTAACCAGTAATTTTTTGCTCAATGTGCACCTAAAGAGATTTCATCTGTTGCACCATTTCCTGAAGTTTCAGATCTAAATTACATAGATGATGCATCAATATACAGCCAAATAATAAGATCAATAAGGCCAACTGACACTATTGATGTGACAAAATGCTATAACCACATAGCTATAACTGAAACAGACTGTTTAGGCACAAAAACATCAATAAAAAAACAGGTTATCTTATGTGAGAAAATTAGCAATATGGTGCAGTGGGAGACTTGATGAAACTGAAATAATCGGTCAGTTAGGCACAGTTATAAGTTGAAGTTATGCACACACATATTCATACGATTTTCTCAGCAATTTAACATGCTCTCTGAATGCAAATATTACATCATATTACTTATATTTCTTCACAACATTTATCCGAAACTAGATACTATTCAACAGCGAGCAAAGGCATTTTCATCATTACATTGATATACACACACACACATAAAGAGCATTATGTTCATGGGTCAAAGACAGGATACCCAGCTATAAGCTCTAAGCTATTTAAAAATACATGCAAAATGTTATTCATACAAAAATGGCTTAAAACCATCTCTTCTATTTTGGATTTTAATATCTGCATTTTGATATTTCTATGAAGTTTAAACTCATGTCAAGGCGGTGTAACTGGGGAATCTGGGGGGGGGGGGTATTAAAAGTCTGACATTTTTTAATTCAAACTTGAAAATGTTGGCTTTATCATGTTTTATTATTTATTTTTTTTAATTATTTTTTGTTGTTGTTGTTGTTTTTTACTAAAAACATAATTAACATTTTACAAACTTGTGGCACTGTGTCAAGGTCATATAACAAATCTCACACATATTGACCTTTTTATGAAAAGGCAAGTTTTGTTCAAAACTGAGTGTCCCCAAGATTACTGGTATTCACAAATTCAAAAATGACCAAGATACCAGTAGTAAAATATTTCCAATGGCCAAATGTTCTTTAAATAGCATTCTTAATGTCATGATAAAACAGTATACCGACAGATATGTGCTGTATATGTATAGAAGGGAAAGAACTTGGTTCTATCCTTTAGATGTTTACCAGATTTTGAGATGTGGGCGCTGAACTCAAAAGTGGAGATGTATGACCATTACAGGAGAAGGGTTTAACTGGACTAAAAGTTTGGAGATGTCCTGCAGACCTCACCAGAGAAAGTCTGAGGTTTTAAAGGAAAATCCAGTTACCACATTCTGATTAAACATTACGAAGAAAACTAAATTAAAAATTGAACATATATGGATGAACTGTTCACAATAAGATCAATAACATGCATAAAATAGACGGTGAACTTTAAATCCGACATTACAAAGACCTTTCTCCTTATTACCATTCCAGACATCCTTATTTGTCATTGACACTCATGTTAAGCAGCCTCACAGTCCCACAAGTAGATGGTCCTTCACATACATTCAAGAGTCTGAGGGAGGTGTCAATGTAATGTAAACAAGAGGGCGTGACACCTACAAACATCAACATTAAAGCCAATGCGGGAAATTGGATTTCCACTTCGTGGAAGTTCGTGTAACACCGGCGACCTGCTGGCCAACTGTCATTGCCTTGATCTGTCAGGTGCGAATCTGTTACCTCAAATGCAATGAATAAGCTGGCTAAAGAGAATGACAGTCTTCCTGCGCCAATCGTGACTTACAGTTATTTCAACAGAGATTCTGTTTTGTCGAAGCTTTTGCATGACTAAAATGAATTTGCAAACTGAAAGTGGAGCTGTCTCGGAAGCTAAAACTGGGAATTATGCAAAAAAAAAAAAAACACCACGCTAGGCCATAAGCACAGCTCATTCCCCTGCTTCACAGCCTCCACGCCGCAGCATCAACTGTTTATATGCGCTGAATGATCGCAGGCTGAAATGAACCGAAGCTGCGTCACAGCCAGCTAAGCGCACCGTCAAATGGGACATTTAACATTGCTATTACAGTCGTGTAGCGGGTTTTTACCTGGCGCTGGCGTCGGTTGGGAGACCAATGGGCTTCCCTCGCCTCCCTGAGTACGTGCGCGTCCTCCTTACAGGCTCGAATGGAGCATGGATGGACGGGATAATCGGAGAAGCACGCCTACAGAGAGAGCACAGACTCAAGTGGTCACTACTAGAGTGTTGTCTCGAAAGGAGGGGTTGTGTGATGGAAAGGCTGCGGTAGTTCTTTACCCCGGGAGCCGCCGCTCAGACACACCACAGCAGCGACGTCACAGGCAGGTTACCCTCTCTCACCCCGCGTCTCCTGCTCTAGTCCGCGCCGGGCTCGGTTGCTCCGTCTCCCGCCTGCCTCACTGCTCCATAGACGCTCCTGCGTGCGCTGCGCGGCGCGAGGAAATCTCGCGAGAGCCGCTGTGTTTACAGGAGATGCGCCTCTTCTGTGGCGCTCTGCGTGGAGGGGAATTCTCTTGGAATTAACAGGATTCCCACGCTTAGGGGAAACCTAGAAATAACAGGAATTTGTTTGGAAAAGGTCGTGGAAATTAAAATAATCAATCAGATAATGAAACAGTGGACTTTTTGTGTAGGCCTATTTACACATTTCTAGTTATGCTCTAATTTGTGGATACTGAGCTTTAGTAGCTACAAGCAGAGATGATTCCGATTATCCTGGTTGCATAAATAAATGGTTAATCTGAATCAGTGTTTTATTGTTTACTAGTAATAATCGTTTCTTAACTGAAAATAAGCTAGATTTATATATAGCCTACATTCATAAATGTAAAAAAAAAAAAATCTATAAATATAAGGATATTATAAAAACGAATTAAAATATTAATAAATACTATAGATATTATATAAATAATACTAAAACAACACAGATGGGCGTAAATCAGAGCAATTATGTGTAAGCAAATGTGATCAATGATTTATTTGATCATATTAAGGAAACAGCCTGAATCAGTTAACAAAATAAAATAAAAAAGCTTACACATATATAATGCAACGTGTGATTTTGAAGGTGCTTTGTTACATAAAGCCATAAGCACATGCACCTGGCCTGCTGGGTATGAATTGTATTAAAAATCCAGGTAAGCCTTGTATGTTGTTGCATTTTGGGCTTGTTTTTTAGTTGTGCATAAAAATTACAGGGAGCCATAAATCTGATACCAAGGAAAATTATGATTGCCATTTCAATAACTATTTAATAACTCTGAACTGACTTTTATTATTATGCTATGTAGTGATAAAATCTGAATAAATCACAGCTTAATGTGTCTGGACATCTTACAACAAATGTCTCTTTTCCCACTTCCCACTGTGGTTTTGGGGAAACTGCGCCAAATATTTGAGTGGTCAGATTTGGAATTGCAACATGTTAACAGAGTAGTTTGAAAAAAATGTTGCCACAAGGGCAGATTTCTATTTTAGTATTTTATTTATTTATTTCATTTTTTATTCTCCTTATATGTTCGTTAAAGAAAGCTTAGTNAATGTTAACAGAGTAGTTTGAAAAAAATGTTGCCACAAGGGAAGGTTTCTATTTTAGTATTTTATTTATTTATTTAATTTTTTATTCTCCTTATATGTTCGTTAAAGAAAGCTTAGT
>SCHK01066515.1:0-10380 GCA_004124795.1 Poropuntius huangchuchieni
GACAGAGCTGTGTAGAATAAAGGTAAATTATGTGAAAAACTTTTTAAATGAAGCATGAACACATGTTAGACTGCAACCCATCAACACAATCAAGCCTAGAAAAAAAAAAACAGTCAATCACCCCTTTAAAGCATTTGTTGTCTTTTTATTTATTTTGTTGTCAGAGTGCACCACAATGCATCATTTACTACAATTCTCAAAAAACAAAAAAAACAAAAACTCTACAAGGTTTAAATTTCGAACTGTTACCTTTTTGACCTCTTCTAAGTTTGCAGGTGTGGAAAATAGACTATTTTATACTTTGCATTAACACTGTAAATTTTTTCAGTTCATTAATTGCACAAATAATTCAAAATGTACAAATTACTTTGAATGTGATTTCAAACTTTAAAGTGCATTAAAATAGAAATTATACAAAGTCCAATGCAGAGGACATAGAAAGTGACAGAAATTTAGTAACTAACCTTTCCCACAAATGTAATCCCACTTTGTTCTTAATAGGGCTGAGCTTAATAGGGCTTAATAGGACATGAGCAGGACCGAGCCCATCTTTGTCTCATAACTTTTTTTTCCAATATTCCAAAGCAATTAACACTGTTTGTAAATCATCAGAAAAATGAATTGTTGTATGGCTAGGCGATTGTGGCCAAAAAAAAAAAGAAATCATATTTTAGTATTTCTTTGGCTGAATTGCAATACGCAATATATATCTCAGTATTTCATAAATTTTTCTATTTGGATGAAAAAAAAAAAAATCTGTATTTATTATAAAAATGTTTTGAAAATGTTTTAAGTCATAAAATTATACTAATGTTGTCCAATGAAACAATGTTCATAAAGTCTATGAAAACATATACAGTGGATGTAACCATGTAGGCTGTCCTATATGATTTGTGCAAAAAAGGGTTAAAATCACATTAAACATTCTAACGTTCTAACATTGTAACGTTATAATCTAAAAAAATAAATAATGTATCTTATTTTTACAGAACAACAGTAAAATTACAATAACATTTATGAATGTTGATGGAGTTCTTGCTTTTTCTCAGCTTTCATTTTGGCAGAAACCCACAGGAAGACATCAGTGCTTCTTTTTGTTGACAACAGCAGATTTATGAATGATTCTAATTACGAATTTGGGAAGATGTTTGTCATGTGTATCACATTGTCACATGCCTTGTAAAAAACCATAAAAATATTACTGAGCAACTGACGAGTAACAGTGTTTCAGCGCAGATTTTCCTCACGCTTCAGGCTTTGAATCCTGGCGCAATGAGCTCGTCATCACTGTGAGAATACTTGCAATTCATGCTTGTATTAGAAAACATAAAATTCTGCAGTTTATTTACTAATTGTTTAAGGCCATTTTGCGATCTACATTATCATACAGTAACCAGCCCTTCCTCTTCTCATCGGAGACTTGCGATGCAGTACTAAACTGTTTCTGGCTGTTGGTGCTTGTAATGATTTTTTCTAGTCTCTATCGGACAGTTTTAAATGCTTCCACACTGCCGGCATGTTTGCTGCATTAGTGCACGCCTCTATCTGATTGTCACATCATTGTTTATTGTTCAGTGCAATTTATTCAGTCTTTTCGCTTATTTGGCCGAACACCGAAAGAGCTTTTTTTTTTTTTTTTGCTATTTTTGGCCGAATAATCTCGGTTGCCGAACATCCCTAATTTTGATGGAGAGAGAAAGCACAGCTGGTAGTATCGGTGTATTTTTGCATTTTGTGACGTCCTGGTAAATCCTGGTAATGATGTTTCCATAGGAAAGCAAATAGAAAGAGAAATTGGTATTAAGAAACACCCCAAATTTGTTTGCTGTCATGTGAGTGACGTGCTGAGCCTGTCAACATGTCAACTTCAGCCTTACACTGAAGTAAGATTTTATCCATTTTAAGTAGTAAAATAAAAATTTAACAGGAAAAGGAAAATCTATTTGTGTCTGTTAATGTTTTTAAATGCATTTAATATCAGATATTGCAGTGAAAAATCGGTCAGTTGTTTTTTTTCACTACTACTGTTTGTTTCTTTAAAATTGATCTTACCATGAAAATAACCATAGACATCTCTATGGTATAATGAATGGCTGCTGTTATTGTGGCCCATTGAATGCAGATTGCAGAGCACCATGGCATGATGTCAGTGGCACTCAGTGCTTTGAAATGTGCAATCCCTATGCGTTGTCATTTTGTCCAGAGGTTGTGCTCTGTCATCAGTTGGAACCAATAGTGGAACCAACATCGCCTACAGTGATGAGATGATTAGTGATAGTTTGGTAAGACAGTTTACTCCCACAACGCCCCAAACACAGCCCTTTCCCTGAACTCTTATTGCATAATGTTTGTGTTTCAGCTGGAAGAGTTAGTCATCTGCTGTCAGTCCCCACAACTGGCTACCCAGAACTGCAGAGGAAATGTACCACTGTGTATATTTGTGTGTGAACAAAAGTGTTCTTTGTCTGCAGGAGAGTAGAATGGGGTGGTGTGTCTGAACTGCCTGTTCCTTGCTGTAGGTGGAGGTTTGGTGGCCATGTGAATCAGACTGATTCAAGGCATGGCGCCTGGTGACATTCCTAAACTTCCCACTGGTGACTGGGCACAGACTCCACCCACTGGCCACTAGCCCTCCCAACCATGCCACTGCCCGCCTGCTATGTCATGCCTGACGTCATAGAAACACATACAGCATAACAGTGCACCTTTATGCCAGACTACACAGTGATTTTTAGGAGTTCTTCCTTTTAATCCATGTGGTATTGATACTATATTCCTCTGGCTTCACAAGTCATAGATGTCTATATTTGTTGAAACTATAATTTTCATTTTCTGTTTGTTCTGAGCTAAAATTTATTTGTAAACCCTATAGTTAGTCTTCGGAACACAAATCTGAGAGCTTTCTGACCTTCTAAAGACAGCAAGGATCCTACCACATTCAAGGTCCAGAAAAGTACCACGAACTTTGACAAAATAGACCATGTGACAACAATGATTCAACCATAATACGTAGGAAATACGCAATGACATTAGCCATTCATAAGCAAAATCAACCCCTTGCAGTTTCATGTGAGTAATCTTTTCTCAACATGTTTGATGTGTTGTGTGTGAATAATATCTGGATTTCAATGTGCTCATTTAGGTAAATTTATCATGAGTTTTAAGCCCTTTGTCTTTTAGTCTATATTGTTTGTGTCAATTGTCAGGGTCGCTTTGTCGCTCTCAGTGTACAGGGTCGTCCTTTGGGCGGTGCAACTGGTGTACCCCCGCGGCGAACGGTCCGAGGGGTGCCCTGCTCCCTACTTCGCACCGGTCCCGCGTCAGCTAAGGACAGCCCTGTCAGTGACAGATTTTAGCTGTTGCAGCGCGCCGCGTGTCTGATGTACACATGGTGTTACTCACATTGAGAAGAAACAACCTCGCCGTCCGATGGCAGGCCTTCCTCTCGAGTTCTCTCCACTGACATTTACACGGGTCCTACTTCTTGCCTTAGGCCGTCTTTTGTTCCGCAGACGTTTTCCTCGTTTGTTTTTATCCGCCATCACTTATCTTTCTCTTATCTTTTCTCGGCTCGGCTAATGGCCATTCTGTAGACTGAAGGCTCTCTCCTCCGCATCACGAGTAGACACGTCCCTTTCTGCTAATTGGCTACACGTTTGTTTTGCTATTTGGCCCGAATCAGTTTTCTAAAGCGTTTTTGAAAAACCATATCCCCGCTTTTAAGGAAAGAGATTTAATGTCCATAGCTTCTTGTTTAAGTAGAAGAGTACATTTGAGATTAGTTTGAGCATTTGTTTTCAGGCTCAATTAGTTAGATTGGCTTTTGACGGTGTTCTTTACCATGGTATCTTAGGCTACACTGTTAACCTGCTCCTGAGCATGTTTTGCTCTGGGTTAGAGGTCAAAACAGCTATGAGCAAACTGACACAGAATGCAATAAAGTCACTCTCCTATATTTCTTGCTCCAATTAAAGGAGTTTACAGTGAAAGAATTTTACAGCCACAATTGACCATCTTTTGCTAATTCTTATATTACGTGGATTACAGTTATATATAATTAATATAATATATTCATACAATTATTATGTGTACAAATAAATACAAACAAGCTTTTAAAAATAAAACTTGTAGAATGACAAACCTTATTTGCTCTTTGTGAGCCTACATAAATGATTAAATCATTAGTCGTTCATTCATTTAATTTAATTGTTTTGTTTCTGTGTGACTGACTGCATGTGTCACACTTTCAGGTGTATGTGCTCCAGAGTTACTAATCACAAGCTTTGGATCAAACACAGTTGACAGAATGCTTATACTGAGCATTGTGAGCCCGCTGAACCTGATCTAACCCAGGTTGAAATAGTTTGGTTTTGTTTTGTCGACTTGTAACAAACACTAAAACTCAGTTTGTTCAGCTAGCTTCATGCAACAGGCCACAGGTTTCAGCCAAGAATTTTCATTGCAGTGCATCAAAAAACAAAAAAATAATAAAAAAAAACCACCAAAAAAGGCCTAAATAAAGCATTATGTACATTCTTTGGTGTAATATATTGCATGGAATCTNCAAAAAAAACAAAAACACCAAAAAAGGCCTAAATAAAACATTATGTACATTCTTTGGTGTAATATATTGCATGGAATCTCTGTATCTCTATCTCAGTGCTAGATAAGGAGTGATATTAAAAATGCTTACAATGCCCAGAGAGCGATCTCACTTATTTTTTACTGTAAATCACATATCTGAACCTGCATGTACATTGCTTGTGTCTAGCCCTAAACAGAATCCTGTTGGAAACAGTCCAATGCTCTGGTCTTTTGAAAGAGCAGAAATCATAGAAATGAAGATGAATGATTTTCTCTCTTTTTGTCCTATACTGTACCTGTCCTAACCAGATGCAGTATGCAACTGATGGAGGTATCTCCTAGATGTTAATCAGGGTATTTGTCCTAACCAGCTTGAAAAAAAAAAGTTTTTTACTTGTTCTGTTTTCCCTCAAGGTATGGTGAGTTTAAGTTTGGTAGAAGTTTGCATTCTTATTGAGGCCAGACATAAATGTTTGTTGTTTGTTGCTTGTTGTCCTGAAGAACGTATTTCCAGGTTATGAAAAAAATAATAGCTCTATGGCATCTCAGTGGGATAATTGCAGCACATTTAAATGAACTTTGAATGTTATGAGTGTTTTAGTGCTGTGCTCATTTCCAGCAGGCCTGAGCTGTGTGTGGGTGTGTAAGTGTATTCATAAAGAGTGGCGTCAGAGTACAATCAGTAGTCTGCAGGAGTGATATGATCAATTCAGGCTTTTTCATGAAAGTACATTATAAATGCACAAAATACATACAGTAATGTTTGAGGCATTCAGGGTGGTGACTGCTGTTTTGTTCCAGTTCCACTGAACTGTTTGCAGTTGTACTTGGATCCAGTGTTAAAGCTTGACTTTTTAGTAAATAGGTAAAAGTGATTAAATCCTGGTTTAGGTGCAGCCTCCAGAAACAATATCAGTATGTTTTATATTGTATTGCATATTGAATTATTTTTTTTAAAATTTTTATTATGTTTAATGTATTTTCAATATAAATGTAGTAATAATAATAATAGTAGTAGAAGTAATAATATAAGTGTATATATATACTTCTTTTTTTTAACAGTTGGAGTGGATCCCAATGGATGGAGATGTGCACGATGGTGTGATGGACTTAGCAGCCTGTGAAGTTAGCCACTGCACAGATAGACTGCCTGCATGCTGTGTGTGAACCCTTTTCTGTGCAGCGCGCACACACACACACACAGGCCATAAAACTAAAGTGACCAACAGTCCTCCTACGGATCAGACAGCTGGTAAGTTCATGCTGCGTTGTGCTCATGTCATCATGAAGGTGTGTTAGTACCTGAAAATGAGTTGAAGTGTGTCTTTTTGTCTAGGGGAATGTGTATGTTTTCTTTTGAAGCGATTTTATGTTTTTGAATGAAAGCTTGTAGTTGATTTCAGCTATGAGAGAGCGGGCGTTTGCAGCTGGCACTATTGTGTGTCTATGCGTGTGTGTTCTTGCAAATGTATCACTGCACTGCGCACATGCCACACGGCTCTCTACCCTTGTCCCATCCATCATTAGCTGTGTGGAGGGTCAAATGGACAACAAAGGTGAGCGCTCTGTATCTTATTACTCTGTGCGCTCCAGTGCCTGGAACTCCGTCATTCGACTCTCTGTCGTCCATGTTATACAGAATCAAGAACCCTCTGTGTGGTCCGCAGACTAGACCTGCCTCCTCTTGTAGCCCCCCGTAGCTGCTTCGAGATCCGTCTCTGTTACCTCATTTGGATGTACTACACTAAATTCCATGATGAAAACTTGTGCTTGTCATGTTATTGTAGGCCGTAATGGTGACTGTGGGTCATATAAAAAACACTGTGGTCAACTGTTTCCTTCATAAATAGGCGGCAAACACGTCAGTCCCAGATATCTAACTGATGAGAGTTATTTTTTCTCAAAACACCACAGAGACTGCACAGTGCTGTTTTGGGCTGAGTTAAGCTCAGCGCATACGTGTGTGACTGTCTGAGTGCCTGGCACATCAGCGTGGTACAAAGGTTTGCAGTCAGTAAAAACATCTGTGTGTGCGGTCAGCATTCAGCATGTGCTGGGAGGAAATTATCTCAGGCTAAATGTAATTACTGTGCGCTTATCTACTCTGCACGGCTCCCATCTTACTCTGCACGGCTCTATAATTAGAACAGGGTTTTAAAGAGTTCATTACCAACACTTTTAGATTTTTATCTGGAGGTGGAGCAGTTCTGACATACCCTTGCTTAAAAATTCCTTTGTGTGTGTGTGAGCATTTGTGACTATATTCATACGTTGTGCAGTTTATGTCTCGGCTTGCTACTGGAATTGTGTATCCAGGAAATCTTTTTGTCAGGCTTTTTTCATTTTGATTTGGTGGTCTCAGGGTACCTTTTTTTTTTAACAATGTAGTAAACTCAATCAGTTAAGTTCACACCAGCTCTGACTGTTGATAAGAATATGTGTATGAGCATTTGTCAGAACAGAAGGGAGGCTTGCAGAGGTTGGGGGTTTAGCTCCCATCAGGGGAAGTGTGGCTATTTTTACCTCATAGGAAGTGTATGTCTGTGTGTGCCGAAATAGCTGCGAGCGTGCTTCTTGTGGAGTGGTGTCGCGAATGCCTGGAGAGACTAGAGAGCCAAGACCGACAACTCTGGGGCTCTTCGTAGAGGTACGAGGATGGAGCTTAGAGCACTATGTTATTTTAACCCCTCTATCTGTCACTTCCTGTATGTCACCCATGTCTACCCCCTCTCCTTTTCTCTGTCCACTTCTTCAAATGGACCAGCATCGCCTTACAGTGCCCGCACCTCAAGGACATATGTCAGTGGTGGCAAAGCTTCCTGGAGTGCTCCTAATGTGGTCCTTGGCAGACTGGGACTGTGACAGAGGACACCAGCCAGAAGATTCAAAAACTGGGCTGAGATGTTTAATAGCTCACACTTCTCTGCAATGTGTTGTTCAGCATCATGTCAGAAGGAGGGAGCAGGTTGCAGAATGACAAGATTATCCGCTGTGTGTCATATAATACAGAGCAGGAGATGATGCAATAGGACCAGGTCTCTTACAGAGAACACCTCTGTTTTCAGGAGAGCACACCCACACATACACAGTCACTTCATATATAGTGTGGCATGCCAATAATAGCCACCCACACGGTCAAAAATCCATTCATAAAAGCTGTGCTCCTGTGTGGTTATGCACCATAGACAAAATCACTGTTGCAGTACTGAAAGCATACAGTAAAAAACAAACAAACCAAAAACTTTTTCTGTTTCATCTTGAAAAGTGTCTCTCTCCTTTTATGTCTCTATCACACTTCCTGTCAGCTGACTGTCTGCTCACCTGGCTTGGTGTGTCTCCAAGGACCTAGTTTAACTCAGTTGAGTAAACACAGAGCCCATGAGTTCATCCTTGTGTGTTTAACCCTTCAAGCATAGTTACAGTGCTGCTTTTGCCTGTTAACTTAGTCAAAGATGTGCATATTATTCATGTACTTAACAACCTTGTTTTGCTTGAAATGAGATTTTAGAGCAACACACTCTAATGCTCACTCTTACCGAGGATCTATTTTTAGAATTACAATCTCCAGTGATCAGAGGTGCCTGGTTGACACCCAACTTTAGGACAAACAGGCTTAGATGTGATTCAGTGTGTTTCACAGGTGTGACTATATATGTTTATTCTGTGTGAAACAGCACAGAATAATATTTTGTGATGGAATTGGCCAGATTTTAACTGTATAACCTTTTTTCTCATATAACAAAGCACACCAAATCATGTTTTTAAAAACCTTGTTATAAATTAATCCTCCTATCCATGAATACTAAATTGTAAACTGAAATGTTATACAGATATAAGTATATTGTTTATGGATAAATATAAATATATAGGTTTGGTTAGCTCTATCTTATTTTACATCTTAACAGTTGTTAAAGTTTTTTGGAAAATTCAGTTTCTTTGACTTCCTGTAAAACTCTTCACAGTTCAGGGCTTCTATTGGCTTGTTTTATCCTTGTTTCAGTGCTTTGCTGCCTCCTGTGGCAGTTGTCTGAACTGCACAGATCACAGAAGCTATGGTCAAACAGTATTTATATAGCGCTTTACAATCTTTACAGTGTAGTAATCAGTCCTAATTGTAGTGCTAAAGGCAGTTATGTTCAAACATTGTTTTGTTATAAAAGATTGACTTTAACATTTTATTGCTGACATGATTTCCTTAAATATCTCTCAGCTAAAATAAAAATCTTTCAGCTCTCAATTTTGAGAGTGAGTTTGTATGAACAACCACAGTCAACAAGTAGTTACCGTCTTACCTTGTAGACATGAGGCATTCTTTGAAGGTTTTTCATTCCTGTTAGTCACTAATGTTAGGGCAGACAACCTTTCTCAGGTCAGGAGCAATGGGTGTTGTAGGGCTCCAGACTGTGACTAAACATTTGACAAGTAGCATTTTAAAATCACACTGCATTGTGTTCCTTTTAATTTTAGCTCAGAAAATTCATTTGCAATAGAAACTTCTTTTTGATCTGTACAAATCACCTCATATAGGTCAGTCACTCTTACTGTCTCATTGCCCTCAAGCATGATACAGCTGGGTGCCATCACTCCAGCCTCAGTGGATTTGTGTGATGACCCCAGGATACACCTGGGTCACCCTGTCCCCTCCACTCTTCACTAGAGATCAGTAATCCTCTCGCCTCGCATCCCCTCTTAAACCGCACCTGTCAAATACTCACACACACATACTCTGCTTTGATGCCAGTCTGGCTCATATGGCTGCACGGGGCTTCCTAGAAAGATGCCACAAAAGCAGAGATTAGTCAGCCTGCACACACACTCATGATGTGTGTATTTATCCTGGATTCTCACCCCATGTGCTCCTGTCTGTGACTAAAGGTAACTGTAAAGCTTTCTGGGAAGTAGGAGTAACAGACCATGTTAGGACTTTGCTAGGTTGCAGGGATTTTTTTGGGTGCATTTTTTTATAATACTTATTTTAATACTTATTTCATACCGTGATCACCTGTTTTTATCTCCTGCATAGACTTTTCTTACACTTTTACGTTCAGTTATATGCTGTGTTTGTAGTAGAGATGAATACAAAATATCTTAGTGTATCTATACCGTTTGTGGATTTTTCAATTTTTTTCTTAATGAGTGGTGCACCAAAAGTTTTTATTTAGCAGAAAAACGAAAATAACAAATGTAATAATAATTTAATGAATCAAATTTATTTATTAATCAACAGATCAACAAAAATGTAAAAAACTATCAGTTCATCAAAATGGAAATAGATTCAAATTAAGAAATCAAATAAATCAATCAAATCTGACGAACAAATAAACCAGACAGGAGAGTAGATTAACGTCAGTGGACTTGAACTTCAAAAATGGTGTGTATTGACGTCTTTCCATGGTTGAAACAGGATACTTTCTGATGTTTATTCGTGTTTATTTCATGCTAGAACTAGTAAAGAGGAAGAGATGATTGGTTTATGTGCCACTTGAACTGAGTCACTGTAAAAAAACAAATCCGTAAAAAAACTGTTAAATTCTGGGGTGCTGGAAAAATACCGTAAAATAATGGACAGTAACTCAACTGTAAAAATATGGCAATTTTCCGTAGTTAAAAAACAGAAATATTACGGCAGCTGGAAACATCTTTTGAAATTACCCTAAATTTATTCAGATTAATTTTCTGCTCTGTTTGGCATGATTTCCAAAGTGTTTTGTAGTCCTGTATAAAATTGCAAAGCATTTATATTTATATTTCCATTATAATATTCAAATAAACTTTGTCCGATAATTTCCATTTTAT